>PVJS01017657.1:0-35878 GCA_004027185.1 Glis glis
GTCTCTCTCTCTCTCTCTCTACTTAGTGAGGCCCTCCACAACTTCGTGAGACCCGGTTTCAAAATAAAGTATAAAAAATAGGGCCGGGGGTGTAGCGTGGAGGTAGAACACCCCCGGGGTTCAATCCCCGATACCGCAAAAAAAAAAAAAAGAAAGAAAGAACTCTGGAGGGAGGTATCTGGGGAGGAACAAATACACCAACTTCATTCTTCCTTCTTTTTACCCTCTGTACAGGTGCACCTCCTGGTTCCAAGCTAACTGGGAGCCACAGGCCTTGGCCTTGTAATGGTGGAGACTCCACTAGCCATCTGCCTCAAGCACAGAGCAAGGAAGAAAATGGGGAGACAGTATGGACTTAGCACAACTGGAGATTTCTGCATGCAGTGGTTGGATAATTAACTTTAGGCTTACAATTTTCCTTGAGCAATATCTGATAATTAGGCTAAATTATAGACAGTTTGGGAAATTGAATTTGAGATTCACCTTATCTGTAAGTTTAGTTTGTCAGGAAATGAAACTCTTAAGCAGGTCTCCATTGTTGATAAAAGGAGTTCTGTTACTTATGGGGCAGCGTGGAATGGATAAAATTCATAACTGCAAATCAATCATTTTGTAATTAGGTAAAAGCTTCTCTGAATTGATACTTTAAATTCATTAGATTCTTAAATAAAGTAGTAAAATTTTTAAGTTGAACTAAAAAACACTAAAATTTCTAAGTTCTGGGGCTGGAGTATAGCTTGGTGGCAAAGCACTTGCCTAGCATGTGGGAGATCATGGGTTCAGTCCCCAGCACTACAAATAATTGTAAATTCAACACCAATTTCAAGACAACACGTTACCACAGTCTTTCTGCCTTTAAAGGATATTGAACAATTCACACTTCCTCATGTCACTACCCAGTCTTCTTTCAGTTCCTCCGAAGCTCCATGGTTTCGCTGCCTCTGAGTTCTCAGGCATCAGCCACTCTGCTTGGAAGACTCCACCCTCCTTTTTACACTGCCAGTGAGTCTTGTTCACGTCTCAGAGTAAATCCCTCTTCCTCAGAGAAGCCTCGGGGCCAGGTCAAGTCCCCCAATACACTGCTCAGTGGTGCGCTTTCATTTTCCTTCAAAGACTTTATCAACAATCCTAACTAATTGATAACTCAAGTACCTGCTTAAGGTCTGGTCTTCCCTTTAAACTGTGAACTTCATGAGAGACTTTGTCTTCTTTTTAGCCAAGTGCCCAGGATACAATAAGTCATATGTATTCAAAAATATTTAAGTACATAAGTTACACATGATGAGACACTGAAGAAACTAAAACTATTAATACTGAAGTAGTGAATTAAATCAGTTGAAATTGTCAAAATTGTATGTACATTCATGTAATTAAAGGGAAAGCCCATAAATGAGAAACTGTTTTCAAACATAATAAACTATGTTTATTAATGGTGATTATCAAAAACTTCTCATTTTTAATGAAGTTTATGATAAAGTCACTTTGAGAGTTTTCTTGGCCTCCTCCATATCTTAATAATAGATGATGAATAGAAATCCCAAGTCATGCTGGGCGTGGTGGCGCACACTTGTAATCTCAGTACTTGGGAGGCTGAGACCAGAGGATCGGGGTTCGCAGCCAGCCTCAGCTACTTAGTGAGGCCCTCTGCAACTTAGTGAGACCCTGTTTCAAAATAAAGAATAAAAAAAGGAGTAGGGCTGGGGATGCAGCCTGGAGGTAGAAGGTCCCTGGGTTCAATCCCCAATACAGGAAAGAAAGAGAGAGAGAGAGAGAGAGAGAGAGAGAGAGAGAAAGGAAGGAATGAAGGAAGGAAGGAAGGAAGGAAGGGAAAGGAAAGGAGGAGGAGAAGAAGAAGAAGAAGAAGAAGAAGAAGAAGAAGAAAGAGAGAGAGAGAGAGAGAGAGAGAGAGAGAAAGAAAGGAAGGAAGGAAGGAAGGAAGGAAGGAAGGAAGGAAGGAAGGAAGAAATCCCAATTCATTGCGGTTACACTGAAATGTTCGTTAAGCCTTGCCAGAGATCCAGGCAACTTTCCTCCAATTCAAACACCTAATTCAAACACCACGTAGCAGCAAAAGAGAGAGCATTTTGCCGAGAGCCAGTGCAAAACATTTGTACACAGCAATCAGTGGAAACAACACAATTCTGGAAATGTTACAAGCAAAACTGACTAAAACCACAGCACACATATGAGCGTAAAAACAGGTGACACATCAGAGTTGTTTCTATAAAAGAAAATAACATATTAAGATGACTATTTTAAACCACAGGAACTAAGATAACTTTTTTTCTTTAAACAGCAAGTACAAATGCAGGCATTCTAAAAATAGCATACGCGTTCACATGAGCCAGATGATCGCTACAGAAGGTTGGTCAGGTCATTTTCCCTTCATGGAAACCTCCCAGTGGCTTCCCACTAAAGAAAACCCAGACACTTTACAATGGCCTTCGAAGCCCGATGTGTCCTGCCCTTTGCCAAACTCTTGGCTTCCCCGCCTGCCATCTACCCAGTCTCTCATTTACCAAGATGCTGTTGCTTCCCTTCTCTCTTGTGAAATATGACAGACTCCTTCTGATTTTGTAGTTTTTGCACTAAGTGCCCTGCCTGCCAGAATACCCTTCCAACAAGTCTCCACAAGGCTGGCTAGCTCTCATCGATTGGGATCAGGTTAAAAGTTACTTTCTCATAAGCATCCCTCCTGACTGCTCAATCTCAAGGAACCCCACAAAGCTCTGCTCTTCAATTTTGCATCAACCTATAAAGCAGGTACAGCCCCACTATACTATAATTTCCATGAGGTTAATGGCCTTTTTAGTTGTATCCACCAATAAATCCCCAGCACCCAGAATAGACCCTGGCTCTTAATAGGTATTCGATCCATATGTGTTGTGCACGTGAATGAATAAGTTAAGTGATGAGCAGCTCACACTGACCTTGAACCCATAGTTTCAGGTGCCTCCTGGCTTCCATTCCCTCAACGCTTCCAAGGATTTTTAAGCACCTGCTTCCCTGTCTTAATATTTTTCAGCTGTAAATACCTGGAGTGGAGCCGGGCATGGGGAGGCACACCTGTAATTCTAGTAATTGGCAGTATGAGACAGGAGGATTGCAGGTTTGTGCAGCAAGTTAGCGAGACCCTCTGCAATTTAGTGAGACCCTGTTTCAAAATAAGATATAAAATAGGGCTGAGGGTGTAGCTTAGAGGTAGAAAGTCCCTGGGTTCAATTCCTAGTACCACAAAAAAAATCCAAATGTGATTTGTTTAAAAAAAAACCTAGCATGGTTACTGTTTCCTGTGTCAAACACTGACAGGCACAGAGACAGTGGCAGGAAAGAGAGGACATAAATGAGGAATTAATTGTCTGATCTGATTGGATTTGAAAACAAATCATTTGCATAATATGAATAATGAGACATGTGTCATTGGTGCAGTAGCAAAATGACGACTTAAATTACCATCTGTGGTTCCTTAGAATGAAGTGTCTCTTTTGAGCATGGCTTTTACAGATCTCACCTGGAAATGAAAGTGGAAATCTGGAATACAATAGCTGACCTGAAAAGCTTAGGAAGAAAATGACAAGCTTAGGGTTTTAAATTTTCACTTTAAAACCTGGTCAGAAAGTCAGGGATCTATTTCGACTGGTCTAAGGGAATCTCATATCCTCAACCCACTGGGTTTATGTACCTGAAAAGCAGTCAGAATATGATCCTGAAGAGGAGAGAGTTGCAGTTTAAGTTGAAGGCAGAGGCTCATGGGGCTCAATAGGTAGTATATAGGAGATTGAGCAGAAAGACATAAGCTTACAGACGGGAGCAGGATCATCAGATGGCTTTAGCTGATGGAGGACTTTGAGCTCCCAAGCCTACTAAGTCTCCTTCCACAGATGCACTACTTATCAGTTGCTATGCAATCACCCCAAAACCTTAGTGACTTGAAACAATGGACATTTATTGTCTCATGGTCTGTGAGGGTCTGGGATCTGGGCCCGCAGAGCTGGGGTGCTGCTGATGCAAGGTGGCTCACCAGGTGGCAATGGCGTGGTAGCTGGGGCTGCAGTCACTCAAGCTACAATTCCAAGCTCACTTAGGTGGCTGTCGGCAGCCCTCAGATCCTCGCAGCCTGTTGACCAGCAACATGGGCTTCTCCCCAAAGACACTCACAGCATGGTGGCTGACTTCCCTCAGAGCAAGCGAGGAAGAGGGCAAGAGAGATTGTCCAAGATAGAAGTCTTAGTCTTTTTTTAACCTGATCTCAGAGTGGCATTCAATTTCTGTATTTTATTTAATATGAGTGAGGGGCTGGGCCCAGCCCACACACAACAAAAGAAGAATACCCAGGGTATGAATATCGGGAGGTGAGAATAACTAGGGGCCCCCTTAGAGGCTGCCCACCAATGCAAAAGAAATGGCCTCTCTTCCCCTTGCTGTGGTTGCTCCTGCCTTGCTTGAAGACTTTATGAGGACCTCATGTGACTTAGTAGCCAATTAATTTTGAAGAGGGTGACTATTCTCCTTAACTTCCCCCTTCCCCCACACACACATTTTCTCTCCCCCCCCCCACTCTTATTTCCCTAGACAATGTGAGCTACAGCCAGTTTACACCAGCTCCTGGGAGTCAATAGTTCCCAACTCCATGTTCAGAGACTTTGGGTTGATAGTCTGAAAATTGCCATTTGCACCCTAAAATCGACAAATGCCTTTAAATCAAGTTTTCCAGAGAGCTGGTTTACTAGCACACTATTGCTTCCAGATCAAAAATAAAGACAGATTATAGCATGCCTTAACCCATTTTGTCCCGTTATTATCCCAGATGTGGAACATCTAAAAAAAACTCAATTGAGCAACAAATGTACTACTTATGATAACTTTGAAATAACTATTATGTTCACAGAATTGGCAACTTGGGACCTACTGGATTAATGGGAGAAGAACAGAGTCTGACCCTGGGGATATGGCCAAACTAATTACAATATTGTGCTTATATACGAATTTGCAGAAGCCATAGTTAGGAATGAATTCTAAGCCTGCAAGAAGGGGACCTTGGATCAGACCACACGTTCTTATGTGCTTGCATTTGCCACCAGGGTCCTGGTATATTGGACATGCCTGGTTGAACAGGTGAGATCCACTGGAAAACACTGCATAATAGCTTAAAAACTGTACTCTGTGGAGCCCTCAGCTAAATCGACTGTACAGTCAGAAAAATTTAGAATGCAGGATACTCTACTGGTAAAATATCCCAGGCTCTTCAACAGATAGATTACAAGAAAAAGAAAGGCATGGAAAGTGAACATACAGATTCAAAGAAAATTAAAAGACAATCAAATCAATAATATGGGCAAAACTAGATGAAAACACTTGGAGATGCACACTCGGGTGCTAAAATTCTAAAGAAACACAAGGAAGTGATTACTATAAATTATGGGAGTGGTTGTGATTGGAACAAAACACGTTGAAGAGCCAAGACGGTAGCTGGGAAGGTGACATCTTGAGCTGAGGTGGTTGTCACCAGGGCGTTTACTTTATAGAAATTAGTCAATCTATACACGTCTACTGGGTCATTTTCAGCATTTGTGTCTTATTTGATAATTTTTTTAAAAAGTAAAGAGCAAGATAGTTGTATGATAATTGACACGGAAGTGTCATTTATTTACTCAATAACTGTTTATTGATCACTCTCTCCAAGCGAGGCACAGCATAGGACAAGACAAATCCTCTGCCCTTGTCGATCCTCCTGGTGAGAAAGGTGAGCAATAAACAAATAAATCTGCTATGGAGGATGAGTGTGGTGAAGAAAATGAAGCAGATAAGGGAGTTGGGAGAGCTGGAGGCCACTTTTTTAGATAAGGTCACGGGGAGACCTCTCAGAGTGACATTTGAGCAGAGAGCTGAATGAAGAAAGGGAAGGGACTTCTGGGTGAGCAGGGAGAACATTCCAGTCAATGGGAAGAGCAATGTGGGGTGTGCAGAGAGTCCTGGGGGGAGGCAGCAGGAAGGTCAGTGCAGTCAAAGAGGAGGAGGCCGAGAGATTCCCTAAGGCCAGCTCTTACAGGCCTTGAAAGCCAACTTATAATTACTGGACAAAGGTTTCAAAGCAGTCTAAGTCCATTTTTTGGAGAGATGGTATAAACCCATTTTTAAGTCTGTATTGATTTGTATGAACAATTTTAAAACATAACATAATCATCTAGACTTCATTGTTGCCTATTACTTTTCTTCTAGCAAATTGGCAGAACAGTGCTACTAATAGAGCACCAGCTTCTTGTGCACAAAAATGACAACCGCATCTCAGGCTATCAAGAGTGTCCATGAGGATATCCAAACGTCACAGCTGCACTTGGTCCTGCAGAGAACAATGACACCTCAATAAAACGCCATTGATGAGAGGGGGGAGGGAGAGAGAGGGGGGAGAGAAGAGATTTTGTGTATGTGGTACTGGGGATTGAACGCTGGGGCATTCTACCTCTGAACTACACCCCCAGCCCTTTTTATTTTTTTTGTTTTGAAACAGGGTCTCTCTAGATTGATACGTTGCTAAAGCTGTCCTTGAATGTACGATCCTCCTGTCTCAGTCTGTCAAGTACTGTGATAATCATGCCTGGCTCCATGGATATATTTTTTAAGATAACTCCACCAGAAAAAAAAAAATATGATACTGGTTGGGATAGTTCATTTGTCTTCTTATCTACTTTCAGTGGGATCATACATAAATTATAAGAGATAAAATTTGGGCCAAAAGTTGGGAGAAATATCCTAAAAACATGTGAAACAAAGCAAAGCATAGAAGAAAAAATTCACAAGCAGCTTTTGCAATCATTTCTTCTGTCAAGTTTTAGGGAAGTGTGTCTTATTACAAATGGCCAATTCGCCATTCCACAGTAGGTTCTCTTCAGTGATTCTTGATACCTCTAAAGATTAGAAATAAGTGAGAGCCATAGATCTTTTCACTTGTAATCTTGATATCAGGTGTACCACAATGAAAGCAAAGTTCAGACTGAATTCTACTCCACCCACAAACTTTCATTGCCAGATTCTTATACCCTGCTCACAAAAGAGGGAGGGTGCCTGTACAGTGTTTCTAGGCAGCCACACATCTCAAATACCATCAGTTCTCCAGGGAAATATTGTTTCAAGTATCATTTATACAAATTAACAAACTCTATTGCAGATTTAGATAGCAAGACTTGAAACACTGCCTTCAGCCATTTCTCTAATGTGGATTCCTGAGTTGTCTTTCAAATGGTAATTAACCACTCATGGAGTGTGGATTTCTGATAAAGACACTTCAAATGTTAATTAATCACTCCTAGGGTGCCGATTAAACTGGCACATACTTTCAAATTACTTTGATTTGCACACAAGCACTTTTAAATGAATTATCATGGATTTAACAGAGCCTTGGTATAGGATGATCTAGATAAAAATCCTCCTTGGGAAAAGGAAAGTTAGATAGTTGACATCCTACTGCCTCCATCTTCTTGTTCAGTGATTCTTGACTGACTTACCATATAAATTTAGGTGATTTCCAGGGAGAGCTTTATAATATAATTATATGCAGCATGATAAAAGTAGCAAATTTAATCCTGGCCATCAGAGGGCAGTATAATCCTGCTTATTTGATATTTTCTTTTTGGAAAAAAAATTTAGAACACAGTTATAAATTAATCAACATGCAGTATTAAGGGAGTTTTCCTCAACCTTTAACAATGTAAGAGCAGTAACAACCCCCCTTCCCAGAAAACAACACTGAAGACTCTTCTGCCCACAGGCAGATCCCCACCCCTCACCTCCATCATCCCCATTTTAAAATTAAGGATTCTGCAAAAGCTCCAAAAGAATAAACCTAGATGTAAGAAAGGAATCCAACCACCATCATATTTATTTGTTAGAAAAAAGGGGAAAGAAAAATTCTAAAGCTTTTAAAAGAATGTAGATTTCTAAGCTAAAATATGATTCCCATTATTTGTATTCATTACACTAAATTCCCAACTATGTTAACTTCACAAGATATCATTATCTCAGTTCTGCAGATGAGGAAAGCAATACATAGCAGTATGTAACTAGCCTGAGGTTCAAAGTCACTGTAGTTCATAACCCATAACCCTCAATACATGCATATGTGTATACACACACACACACACACACACACACACACACACATACACACACATAGCTTTTCTAGACTCCACCACAACCTACCTTATATCTTCATTACAACACACCTATGCTTTCTTTCCAATGATAATGGCATTGTAAGCTCCTTTGGGGCAGGAATCCAGTCCCTTACTTCTCTATTACCTGTACGACTTGAACATAATTAATCAAGAAATTAAATTTGCTAACCAAATAACTAAATTAAATTTGTCTGGTCTCCTTGCCTTCAAAGACACTCTGCAGGGGGGCAGGTACATGCACACATACACAGCATGGGTATCTGCTCCAACCTGGAAGCCCCGGTTCATTATAAGTCTGAATGACACCCAAGAAACCCTCCTGTTCAATTCTAGGCACCAACAGATATTTGCATCCACTGGAGAAGATCTTCCAATTTATTTTTTACCCAAGCAGCAAAAATATATAATATATATATAAAATATATATCCTTAATATAATGATACTTATTTATGAGTTATAAAATATGTTTGTATTAATGTTCACTTATACTTTTTAAATAACCAAAATAAAAAAACAAACATTATGAAATTAGAATATGCTTAAGTAATTTTATACTTTATTTACTTTATATTGGCACAAAACATTTTTACTTGCCCTGTGATAATATAACATTTTATGATATCAATATAATTGAACATTTCTTTGCATATTCTTAAGGTATTTAAAATTCAAATACATAGGAACATTTTGAAATAAGAACAGAATTTTTTTTTATTTTATTTTTGTGGTACTGGGGATTAAACCCAGGGGCATTCTACCTCCAAGCTTCACCACTAGCCCTATTTTTTATTCTTTATTTTGAACCGGGATCTCACTAATTTGCAGAGGGCCTCACTAAGTAGCTGAGGCTGGCCGTGAACCTGTGATCCTCCGGTCTCAGCCTCCCAAGTCCTGGGATTACAAGCGTGCGCCACCACGCCTAGCTAGAACAGAATTTTAAAATGGGCTAAACATATGAGAAAATATTTTTGCCTTCACATCATTTTTTCTTACTTTCCTGCAATTTAAAGTTCTGAGTTTTTGTTTCATTATTTGGATACTTGGCTTTAATGGCTACAGTAGCTAGAAAAGTAACCCACAAAAATGTCAAAGGAGAAAAGATGCAAGAACAAATACTGAAAATTATCAGTTTTTCTTGAGTTAAACTTACAATCTACATTTCTCTAAGAGTTATTAGGTCAAGCGTTTTAAACTATATACATTTTAGAAGAACAGTGTTTCCTGATTTTTTTCCAAGAAAATTTTTCAGTTCTTCTGCTGGCATCTGAGGACAACCACTGTGCTCTTTGTGCTGTATCTCTCTTGCCAGCAGGGTTCTAGGTTAAATTTCGTCAATAGGAGGCCCTCAGTCAAGGGTTGGGAAGCAGAGAGACGGAACTCATGTTCTTGCTCCTGAGCAGTACGGGCAGACATATGAGCTTCCATGGCTGTGACCATGGGCAGCAGCCTTGTGCCCCAAGCAGAGGAGCCAGCTCACGTTCTCTCCTGCAATTTTGCAACTTTCTGGCTCTCTGAAAGTTAGCGGTACATCTGGGCACTAGGGTCAGCCTTCCTTGCCTTCTCTACTCCTACCTACTCTTATACATGCCTAATTATCTGAATTCAAACTATTCCTATTTGAATCAATACAGTAGTTTCTGTTCTCCAAATAGAACATCGCCTCTACCAAAGTAAAAGCCCCTTTTAAGGACTACCATGTCCAATCCTGCCCAGCTTTCTCTCTGACCCGGATGAACACATCGTCAGCACTTTAGTATTTGAACTGCTATACCATACACACAGAGAGAGACAACCTCATATTGTGTTGTATGTAATATTAACCCACAATGGTATAATTGTAAGTATTCTGTTGATCCATTGGTGGATAACAAAAACTTACTGGTTTAAAATAACCAACAAACATTTATTATGCCAACAATTCTTTGGGTCAAAAAGTAGGGCAGGGCACAGCAGGGATGGTTCGCCGTTTATTCCACAATGTCTGGGGCCTCAGCTGAGGTCACTGGGATAACTGGAATGGTCTGCTTGGGGCCATATGTCCAGGACCTTGGCTCTTCTCTACTGGCATCTGCTGGGACAGCTATGTCGAAGACAGCCTCTTCTCTCACATGCCTGTTGCTTGGGCTGCAATGGCTGGGACTGCTGGAATAACCAGGGCTGCCTGGCATCATCCCCTCTCCACATCACATTCTCAAGACAACTGAATTTCTTACTTATCAGATGATTCCCCACCCCCAGCAAGTCACAATAATGTGTTCCACAAGACTCAGGTAAAATCTGCAAAGGACCTAGCCTTGCAAGTCCCAGAATCACTTCTACCACATTCTATCGGTCCAGGAAGTCATTAGGACCAACCCAGATTCAAGAAATAGGTAAGAATAGACTCAATCTCTTGATGGGGAGCATTAGGTGTGAATACAGAAGGAAGAGACTGATGGTGCTAACTTGGAGACAAGATACTATAATGAACACCATCCTGTAACTAGATTTTTCACTCAGCAATAAGTCTTTAAGATATGCCCAAGTTAATCATAGAGATCTACTTCATTTCTTCAAATTTTTGCATATTTACTAAGATTATACCAGGATGAATTTATATATTTGCTCCTTTAGGGACATATTCTTGAACGTAATTATTTTTGGTTACATTCCAGTATTTCTAAGGTTAAGACCGTGAAGTGAAATTTCATGTTTGACCTTTTAGAATAAGAGCATATTTAATAGATGCTATCAAGTTGCTTTCTGAACTGGCTCATCCAGTTTCTGTTACCCATGAATTTATCACAGTACCAGTTTCTCTAGTAATCACTTGATACTATCAAGCTTTTTAAAATAGTTTTATTAGAGCATTGTAATTGTACATCATAGTGAGATTCAAAGTGATACACACATACATGCACACAGCACTAGGTGTGCCACAGTACCCTGAACATGCCCGCTCTTGTCCTATACCATTAAACTTTAATGTGTGCCAATTTAGTGAAACATTGTATCTCACTCTTTTATTAATTTTTACTTTCCTATACTGTGGATGCTTATTCAACTTTGAGTTCGTTCTTCTATAAGTTGCCAGTTCATATCTTTTGCCCACTTTTTCATTGTAATTTTTTATGTTTCTCTTCATTTGTGGAAATAGTTTGTATATTCTGTATTATAATCCTCTTATTTTTACCTATTAAGGCAAAAATGCTATTGTTTTTACCTATTCAGGGTTTGATGAAAGCCAGCATCCTGACCATGTGCCCGGAGCTCAAGTGAAGCAGGAGGCTCATTGCTATGAGCTCCAGGCCCTAGAGCCACTTCACCTACTTATCACTTAGGCCAAAAAGTTGTATTTCAGAGTGAACAAGAGTCCCAAAGATCCTCCAAGCAAAACCCCATCCTTGAGGTTACCAATTATACCTTTGACAGTGTTTCTCAAAAGTGTGGTTCTCAACCAGTGGCCTCGGAATCATGTGGATGCTTAGCAAAAATACAGATTCCTAGCCCCACACAGTGGTACACACCTGTAATCCCAGTACCTGGCAGACTGAGACATAGGATAACAGGTTGAGGCCAGCCTCAGCAACTTAGTGAGACCCTGTTTCAAAAGTATACACACACACACACACACACACACACACACAGAGAGAGAGAGAGAGAGAGAGAGAGAGAGAGAGAGATTGTATGCCAGGCACCAGAGTTAAGAGCTACTAGCCTAATCCAAACCCCGTACTTTACAGAAAGGGAAACTCAGCATTTGTCTTTTTATTTGTCTCACATAGTCTAGAGGCCAAGAACTTAACTGTTCTGACCAGCTGTCCAATGATCTATTGTTTATCAGTTCCTCTAGAAGAGCTGATTTTGCTTGGAAAGGGTTAATGCTGAAAATACTTATTCTGAGAGTAAGGCATTTTCACAATGCTGGTAAATGTTCCTTTCTAAAAATCAATTCTTTACTTAGAATCTGTATTTCTATAAGAACTAAAAGGGAAAAGCTTCCAGATCTTTGCCTGTAGCAGTGTTACTCAGGAAGCACAGCTATAATTACATATAAAGCTCTTCCTATTATCTACTTTTTTCCTCAAGTGGTTTTAACCAAACATTACATATCTATACATAAATCCTTGGTCAGGACCTGAATATTTGGGGATTATTTGCTTTTTGTTTTTACAACTTGAAATTAGTATTCTGAAACAGAAAGCAACATAAAAAGTAATCAAGCATTGCAATTTTCATTCATTCTTTCCTCCCTTTTTTTTCTTTACATTTTTGGCTTTCTTCTTTCCCTGTCTTCGTGCTCATTTTACAAGATCTATAGCATACCCTAAAAAATCCTTGCCCAGCTAGGGTGAATGAGCCCAGGAACAGGGTTCAGGAAAAGGGAGTCTATACTCCAATACTTACTGTACTCTACTCGTGGGATGCAACACAATTAATTCATTTAACCTCCTATCTTCCTTTTCTATTTTGAAAAATGGATAAGATAGTGCATGCCCTGTTTATCTCACAGGATCATGGTGAGGTAAGCTTTGTGGAAGTATTTTATAAAATTATAGAAATAATAATCTATTTCATTTCATTACATAGTTGTGAGAAGGCAGATTTTGATGTAAAACATGTCCATGCGAAGCCACATCCACAGGAGTTTCCCAAAATTCTATCCTTCAGATGTGCTTGGTCCTACCTCTATGGTATCCCCAAAGGCATAATTGTACAATGATTTCATAACACGGGAAAAAGAAAATTCTCAGACAATATACAAATAGTCAAACATCTTTTTTTGTTGCCTACTAATGCCATGCCTAAATAATTACCACTCTGGTTATTAGATCATGAGAACAGATCTCTCAAGAATGAGATTAGTACCTGATAAAAAGATTCTCCAGAAAGATCCCTTGCCCCTTCTTCCATGTGAAGACAGCAAGAAGTCAGCCATCTGTGCACCAGAAAGCAAACCCTCACCAGACACTGGACTGCCGAGACCTGGGTCTTGGATTTCCCAGCCTCCAGAATTGTGAGCTATAAATATCTGTTGTTTCTCAACCACCCATGCCATGACAATTTGTTATAGCAGCCTGAATAGATCAAGACACATTTCTCCCTTAGATTTTATACCTTTGTCCCAGGTTTTACCAACCTAATTTTTGGTCTGACTCTGCCATCATGTCCCATTTTTTAGTATTGTCTTTGACCCTGCCCTTCCCAACATACACAAAAACACTACAAAAGGGGAATTAGAACTAAAAGGGAATCAATACTAAAGCCACTTATTTTAAAAAATTTTAATTGGAGAACAAATAGCATTTGTCAAACAGGGGGCTATATGGCAAAAAGTCTTGTCATTTTCTTGTCTTTTGGGAAAGTTAGGGTAGGGAATATTTTTATTAATTATGAATGTAGTCTAAGCTTCTAGAAAATTGGAAGAAATCATGTAAATAAATTAATATATTAGTATATAATTGATATTTATTAATATTGTTTATCCAGAAGTAATCTAATATTTTTGTATATTTTCCTTCAAGCTTTCTTCTATACAAACAAACACATATATTTGTGTGTGTGACTCAAAACTGGGATGAATTTATATATGTAGTATTAGATCATAATTTTTATTCATTATTTTATCATGAATATAGTTTCGCATCAATTATTCTTTATGATCATAATCTTAATGATTTTTGTTTATCTTCCTTATACGGAGGAACCATGTTGTAACTTTTCATTCTCCTATTGTTGGACACATTAATGTAATAATAAGAGCTACTATTTATTGAGCACTTGGAAGGGTCCTATGATTGTGGCAATAACTTTACTCACATTGAATTTTTACTCCCACAGCTAGGTTAAATCATATGAAATATTCAGTATTTGACCTAAAAACATTGATTACATTACATATGATTTCCCATCTCACAGATATTACTATTGTCATACAGATAACTAAATTTTGGAGGTTATCTACCTGTCTAGGTTACAGAGTATGAAGGGAAGCTAGGATATAAACCCATATCTGTCTGACTCCAAGTCTTTGGTCTTTACAACCACTGTGCTAGAATGAGTTAGGGGCTGTTATATTTATATATTTTTGTTAGCACCACACTCTGACCAACTGAGCTAACTGGACACAGTTCATATTTATATTTTTAAACAAATCCTTTCCCTTCTGTTTCTATTACTGGTCCTCCTTATAACTAAAACAATGTTGCTTCTATGCCTTTATATTATATAATTCCATGATGATCAGAAAGATTCATTTTTTTCTTGTTCACTTGGCTATGTCTTTTATTATAGAAATCTACACTAATTAAATAAATTGAACTACTTCAAAGTCTAGCCATGGAAACGTCGCAGAGTCCTTCACTTTCTCTAGGTTCAAGATGTTTCCTCTCTTTATTCTTTTATTCTCTGATCTAACTCTCCAGATTGCCCCTTTGGGCTGGTTATTTTTATTATGATCATAGGATAGATTTGAGTATATTTCCAAACAATCTTCCTATGAAACCAATACCAGACGAGCAGGGAGGAAGAAAATTGTTCCTTAAGCATGTACGGCAGGCCACTCATACTGCAAAACATGTCTTTCATAATTCATTCTCACTCTAATCCTATGGAGCAAAAATGATTATCCTCATATTACTGATGAGAAAATGAAAATTTAAATACATTAGTTCATTGCTTGTGGATACACAAAAAGGGACAGAGGTAGGATTTTAATTCAGGTCAGATTCCTGGGCAAGTATTGACTTTGTACCAGAATGTTGGGCAGAAGTTTTAGTAAACAGGAACCAAGCCTTGCATGTTGAGTCTCAGTCATCTTCTAGACATATCTTACTATCCCAAGTTCTTGCCTTGAGGCTTTTCTCCCAGTGAAGTAAAATGTCCTCTATGTCAGCTGGGTGTGGTGGTACATGCCTGTAATCCCAGTACTTGAGAGGCTGAGACAGGAGTATCACAGACTCGAGGACAGCCTCAGCAAGTAGTGAGACTCTCATTAACCTACCAAGACCCTATTTCAAAATAAAAATAAAAATAGGACTGGGGATGTAGCTCAGAGGTAGAATGCCCCTTGGTTCAATCCCAAGTACTGAAAAGGGAAGGGAAGGGAAGGGAAGGGAAGGGAAGGGAAGAGAAGAGAAGAGAAGAGAAGAGAAGAGAAGAGGGAAGGAAGGAAGGAAGGAAGGAAGGAAGGAAGGAAAGGGAAGGGAAGGGAAGGGAAGGGAAGGGAAGGGAAGGGAAGGGAAGGGAAAGGAAAGGAAAGGAAAGGAAAGGAAAGGAAAGGAAAGGAAAGGAAAGGAAAGGAAAGGAAGAGTGTCCTCTGTGTGACCTCCACACTTTTCTGACTGGGTTTTCCTCTGCTGTTCTTTTGCTAGACTATGTCACTTGAGGCAAGCAACTTAATTCATTGAGCCTTGACTTCCTTGTCTCTAAAATTAGGCCCATTTAAGTTTTAAAACTCTCCAAGTCTACATGTAAGAAGCAGCAACACTTACCATCCACCAGACAAAGGGAAGTGGGATAACTAGACTGGTAGTTTGTAAATTATAAAAACCTCTTAGAAAAATCACAGGCTCACTAAGTAAAATCTATTGCAGGGTTGTCTGTAAATGTATAAGGTCAAGGTAAAATAAAATGGAATTTGTAATTGAGAACCAAAAATAAAATATAATGTGTCTATAAGTGAACTACTGCACTACATCAGTTGGTTTCATTCTGGTTTGATGAGTGGAGGAGTATATTTTTGTTGTTTTGTATCAGAGAGCATTAGCTCTGGAGGTTGAAATCACATTTAGCCTATTTTTTAACCTCAGTGATCTATGAGGTCCCATTTTGTTAAATGTGTTATTAAAAACAATACATAACAAAAAAGCTGTGGAGTCATCTTTAATTAAACCACTCATTCCTTCTATAGCTATGGAAAAACAAATTTTAAGTAGCATATGTTTACAAAGGAGTTTATAACTGTCCTGTTTTGTTATATGCTTTGAGAATCAAAACACAGTGCCTTAGAGAAAATCCATTTATATGTTTGCAAGATTTCTATTTCTAACATAACAAAATATTGTGGGTATTCGGGAAAACTATCTTCCCGTCATTTAAAAAAGGAGGAGAGGGAAGTAAGAGTCTCCCATTGTACATAAATCTCTCAGAAGCGCCTCCAGTTAACTCCACCATCAGAGCTGCTCCTTAAAGCTTGATAGAAATGAGGCCACCCTAACTGAAAAATAATGAAACACAGGGCCACAGAAGATCGAAAACGCAGTCTGCTTTCATCTCAGGATGCTGGAATATTGCCTCTTAAATAAAAGAATACAGGCTATAGAAGGAATGTAGCTACTGATTGCTTGATCTCTTAACCTTCTGACATTTCATATTGGGAGAATAAAATTGATGCCACAAGCACCAGGCTCAGCAATACAGAGTCGTAATGACACAGAGCAAGATGAAAACCGTGGAGTATTTATTGGGCAGAAAGTAGCAGAATAAAAGAGAAGCCAGACATGGAAGTATTTTGAAGGGACAGTTTTTAAAAAGATAACACTTAAAGGGCCTTATGGCATAGGACTGTGTTAAACCCCCCTGCACAATCATTACACTAAGCTGCAAACAGTAATCTTAACTTTCTTTCTTGTTGAATAAGAGTATTCATGTCTGTGTTTAATCAGTACAAACAGAATACAACCAAGAAATATTCAGGTGCTTTTATAAGAAATACAGGAAGAAGATTCCTTGGAAAACCACTTTGATAGGGCAGAATATGTGAGCATATCTCCAAATAGCCATGTCGTGGCTTAAAAGAAAATAGACATGGCTCGTAGATTATAATGGCTATCCATCTACAGCAAAGGCGGGGGAAGGAGACCACCCTTTTTGTTTGGTGGGCAATACGGCTTATTATTTCCATGCTACTGTCCATCATAATGGAGTAAGTATAAGGATCCTCATTTATGAACTTAATTACACCTCAGGAAAGGTAAGTGATAGTGAAAAGCATGCTATGACATTTGCATTTGAGTCCTCTAAAGACCAGCTCACACAGTAGAACCTGAAGGGCAAGCTAAGTGCCGGTTATGTGAGCAATAGGGCCCCTCAAGGAGCGTCCAAGGGCCAAACTCCAGAGAAGAAGGCTCTGCAAGGAACCAAGGAAGGCTTCCAGGAACCTTGTGTGAATTGTTTGCCTCATGAGGAGCAGGATGGTCCAGTGGAAAGGGATGTCTCTGGAGTCACACAGACCTGGGTTCACATTCTAGTTCTGCCACATAATTGCTACTTCACTTCTTTGAACTTCTTCTGCAAAATGAGGACAGTTGTCCTATTCTGCAGGGTGATTATTCTAACTGAGCTAGTAACCTTTAACAAAGTATTTCAAATAAGAAGATGCCTTATTATTAGTTATTATTATTAGTTATTGTTGTTGTTGTTGTTGTTGTTATTATTATTATTATTCTTAGAAGAAGAAGAAGAAGAAGAAGAAGAAGAAGAAGAAGAAGAAGAGATCATAAACTGATGGAATGTACAAGCCAGAGGCAACCTTGTTTCAGAACCTCAACCTTTTCTAGAGAAAGCTGAGACCCAGGGAGCCTTAGAGGCTGCCCCCCCCACTCCTGAGCTTTGAGGTTCTTCGAACAGCTCCTCAGAGCCCCAGCTGTTCCCCCAAGCTCTGCTCCGGAGCTGCCCAGAGAGCAGAGAGGGACAAAGAGGAAAAGATTGTGAACTTCTATTTCACCTCAACACCACCACTCCACTTTTCTGCCTTTTAAAAGTTGGGCTTTTGCATAAATGTTCATTTGAAGAAATAGTAGCATGCTCAAAAAGAAGCTAAATAAATAAACTGTTGCACTTGGCTGGCAAGTAAGGAATATGCAGGACTGGCCGGCGGGCTGGAAGTGCTGACAAGAGCTGATGCGGTGTCCCGAGTCTGAAGCCAGACTCGACGCAGAAATTTCTCCTCAGAGGGCCTGAGTATTTTCTCTTAAGGTTTTAAACCAATTGGTCGGACCTGTGCACATTATGAAGGGTAATCTGCTTTACTCAAAATCTACTGATTAGAGTATTAATTACATTTTAAAAATATATGTTTATAACAATATCTAGTCGGGTGTTTGGGCAAACACCATAGCCTATCCAAATTGATATTTAAAATTTAGCATCATATTTACCATGTGAAGACAAGTTAAATCTGTTTTGGGGGGGTCTCAGTTTTTTTCTGTTGGGTTTTTTTTTTTTGCTTTCACTATGTTGTTGTTCTCTGGGGTTTTGTGGGGGTCATTTGTCTTGCTGGTTGTCTGAGTCCTTGCATACACCTCCTAATGCAGCGCTTGAGTTGCTCTACAGGTTAGCTATTGCCACATAGACACACCGCTCTCAAATTTAGTGGCTACAAATACCAAACATTTGCTTGGTTGACAATTATGTGGCTCAGCACTTTTGGCTCAGCTCAGTTGAACAGCTCTAGTCTCAGATGGATTTGCCCATGTGTCTGCGGTCAGCTGCTGGGCCAGTTGAGTACTGGTTGATTTAGGATGATGTCAGCCAGTTTGGCCCATCTCTGTTTCACAAGGTATCTCATCCCCTAGTAGGATAACTCAGGCCTGTTGACAGAGGATACAGTGGTCCCGAAGGAGAGGAAAAGCCTGTGAAGGATATAAGGACATATCATCCCCAAATATGACAAATTAGTGTATTGATTATTTCAAGCTGAAATCAATCACTTGAGGAACTATTACTGCAGAAAGGGCTATTTTTCTTGTCTTTTCCTACCTACAGCAAGCCAGAAAGATTCCTTTGGGAGGAATAAACTCCCCACACCTGGGTGAGAAATAGTTTTTATCACCAGAGACCAGTTATTGGGGCTGCAACGGATCTGAATAAATAAGCTTACTTAAGCCACCCTTGTCTTCTACAACTTCATGCTCCCCCATAGATCTCTTAGTGACTTCCCTAGAACTTACTACCCTTGTCCAGAGATCCCTTTGTCCCATCATATTTTACACAAATTTATTATTCTTTGCCTAAAAAGTATAAAAATTCTGGCTTTGGCCATTTCTTCAGATTTTACTTTCTTGTAGAGATCTCCGTGTATATGTAAAATTAGTAAAGCTTGTATGCTTTTCTCTTATTAATCTGCCTTGTGTTAATTTAGTACCTAGATGCTGTCAAAGATCCCACATAAGGGCTGCCTCTTGATTGGAGATGCTGCAAGAGACATAGCTGCAGGGAAAATTGCAGCCTTTTTTTTTTTTTTACAACCAATACCCCCCAGCTCCCCTCAAGTATTTCTGAGAATCCTCAGTGGGTGTCTCCTCAACAGGACGATCATCTCTCCAGTCAAGCTGACACAGAATACACCCTCCAGGATTATGTTTTCCTTTCTTGATTCAGTTGGTCACTGCTTTAAGGCCATTTAAGTTTTCACAAATACAGGCAACCTATCTTTTCTGATTTAGACCTTTATCTTGTGCTCTTCTCTGTGCTGGGAATCCTAGAAAGACTGAAGAAGAAAAAAAAGTGATGGAAACTTAATCTATAACCTCCATTCCAAAGCACAATCATTAAGGTTCTCCTTTATGGATGAATATTTACCTTTTTAAGAACAGAGGATCTTAGATTTGGTCATTTTTAGGCATCTTCTATGTCGCTGTCTCTCAACCTCTTTTCATTATTGTCCTCCCCCACATCAAGTCTGTTAGTTTTTCCTAATCATCACCCACATGACATTTCAGCACCACAGATCTACTGTGTACCTTTATGTACTTTACTCATGAAAAGTGTAAGGTACTTTTGTCCCCCAGTTTCACCAACTAAGTTTCACCCCATTGGAAGGAAGATTGCTGTTATTGGGAAAACATGCTCAGAGTTCTCACAAAAGTCTCCCCTCCAGCACCCTACCGCCCTGGCTCTCCCCAAAGTGCTGAAAAGTCAGGCCAGGATTTGCCTGTATTCAGTTTTAATCATAACTCAAGGGCTGCTGACACCAGCAATCTGTCTTCACATGACAAAAAGTAAAAAGAGGAAGATAGGAGGAAAAAGTCAAGTGGAATTTCATAAATAAGGTTTTACTGACAGACACAAGCCAAAGGGAAAGAAATCACCAGTTATGACTGAAGATTGAATCACTGCTCAGGATGATCAGACCCAACAACCAAAGCCCTGCCGCCCTGAGAGTAAGAAACTCACAGCATGGTTGGCCAAGGAAATGGCTTCTTAGCCTACAGTGCTCCGATGTTTTCCTGAGCTTTCTTCTGTGTGTGTGTGTGTGTGTGTGTGTGTGTGTGTGTGTGTGCGCGCGCGCACATAATTAAGCAATTAAGCATAATTTGGGTATTAGTTGGTATTTACTTCCCCCTAAGGAGTGCTTAGAACTCTTATAGTATCTTCACATCATTAAGCTCATTCCATAGTGCTTCATTCAGTCTAACCTCCAGAAGTAATGCCTTTGTTGATCTTCAGGTTTATTAACTTTTATTCCTTTGCTAAATCTCTACAACTGATTGTTTAGAAAATGACATAATGAGCAAACCCTCCAAGGATGTGATAAATTTGTTCTTGATGTTTAACAAAGAAAATATTATACATGTATGTGTATTTGAAAATAATATTATTATATCATGACACAATTAAAAAGCCCTAACCATAGGTAAGTTAAAACTCTATCCTCACTCTGATCTTCTTTTCTTTTCTTTTTATTTATTTATTTTTGTTACTGAGAATTGAACCCAGGAGCATTCTACCTCTGAGTGTATTGGTCAAGGTTCACTAGATCAACAGAATTCATAGAATGAAGAAAGGGAGGGAAAAAAATGATTTATTAGATCAGCTCACAATGTAGTCCTGAGTTTTGACTGCACTTGAAGAGTCAGAGGAATCAGTAGCTGGTCGGGCGGTCTAAGAGCTGGAGCCTTAGGATTGAAGCAACCACCAATTCAGTCCAGTCCAAGATGTGAAGATAAGGAAGCTCTTCAGAGAGATGATGGTGAAGTTTCAGCTCGAAGGCTGGAGGCCGACGATCTCAGACGAGAGCAAAAGATCAAGAAGTTCTCTAAGGAAACAGCGAAGTTGGAGACTGATGATCTCAGACGAGAGCAGATGCGTTTTCCTCAGGAAGAGTCGCGGCTCAGCTCTATGCGGCTTTCTCCTTCTTTTTATCTAAGTCCTACACCTATCAGAACCCTGCTGCCCACATTTAGGGCAGGACTTCCGGTTCAATCTGCTGTTATACAACCAAAGTCACATGATCTTAAGAGGGTCAAGTTGACAAACCAGACCAACTATCACACTGAGCTACATCCCCAGCCCTTTTTATTTTTTATTTGGAAACAGGGTCTCGCTAAGTTGCTGAGGCTGGCTCCAAACCTGTGATCCTCCCAAGTACTGGGATTACATGTGTGCACCACCTCACCTGGTTGGATTTTCTGAATGAAATGATTAAAACACCCTCTTAGATCAAATTCTGAGAACTGGTTCTTTTTGGTAAGTATGACATGCCGGGTAACACATTATTTTCTTTCATGCTGGTATTTTAACTTGAATCAAATTCTTTGATGAGTTCTCCTAACAATTATATTGTTAGGAATTAAACCTAAAGACCAATGACAAATGTTGACTCAGTCAATGTAAGCTACATCTGCAGGATACTAAATAATAGCATTCTCTGTATCTTCAAAGACTGAGAAAATCCTGAAGCAGGAGCCTAGGACTTCATGGTTAAGCAGGATAAAGTTAACTGTCCTGAACTTCTTGAAGCATGAAGTTTTCAATTTGATTCCCCAGCCCTTTGGGTAGAGTAAGGGCAGGGTTGGTATATCCATAGCGAAGTCTGTGCTTCACTGGGCTTTAAGTGATGACTGATAAAAGACCAAAAATGGTTCCAATTTAAGTTTAACAAAAAAGAAAGAAAGAAAAGACAAATTAATAGAAGTAGAAAGCAGCCCTCACACTACTGGTAGGAATAGAAATTGCTGCCACTTTTCAAAATGGACGGGTAGCAGAATTTATCACAATCCTAATGTGTGCATACTTTAGCCAAGCAAATGGACTTCTAGAAATTTATCCTAAAGAATTAACAATGAGCTGGGCATAGTGGCACACTCTGTAATCCCAGTACTTGGGAGGTGGAGACAGGAGGATTACAGGTTCGAGGCCAGCCTCAGCAACTCAGTGAGACACTCAACAACCTAGCAAATCCCTGTTTCAAAAGCAAAGGAAAAAAAAAGGCTGAGGGTGTAGCTCGAAGGTAGAATGCCCATGGGTTCAATCCCCAGTATCCCCTGCACCCTCCTCCCACAGAATTAGCAATGAATTTTTCTAAAGATTTACTATAAGAGTAACAATTGCAGGATTACTTATAATGATTTTATTTTTTATTTTTTTGCTGTACTGGGGATTGAACCCAGGGACATTCTACCTCTGAGCTACACCCCCAGCCCTATTTTATTCTTTATTTTGAGACAGGGTCTCACTAAGTTGCAGAGGGTCTCACTAAGTAGCTGAGGTTGGCTACGAACCTGCGATTCTCCTGTCTCAGCCTCCCAAGTACCGGTATTACAAGCATGCGCCACCACTCCCGGCTAATGATTTTAAATGTAAGCTCCTGTCTCACTGCTGGGAAACCATTAAATGAACAATGGCAAATCAAAACATTTCCATATAAAAGCAAGTAACAAAATTATTTGAAAGACAATCGTAAGTGAAATAAGCCAGTCACAAAAAGACAAATAGTGTATGATTCTACTTCTATGAGGGACCCAGAGAAGTCAAATTCATAGATTGGCATTGTAACGGTGATTGCCACGAGTCAAAAGTGATGCCAGAGACGGAAACTTCTGATGTGGTGACAACAGAAATGAAACCGATCTGAGGAGAAGGAACACACAGGCAAAGTTTAATTGGGTGGTTTTTACCTCCAGGAGCGGGGCGACACACTGAGGGAGAGAGAGCAGGTGCTCCCCAAACAAGGGAAGGGACAAGCTTTTTAACAGGCTGTTGGGGTAGGCTAGAATCTGGTGATTTTTCACTAGTCATGGGCACAGACCCAAAAGATGTTGATTATTTTTCTTGTGCAAGCATCCTGGCCTTGAGGACCAGGTGGTCATTGCATCCCAGGAACTGCTCTGTTTCTTCGTTGGCGCTGCCACCCTGCACAAACGCCCTGGCCCTGTGGTAGGTTGGGCTGTTGTGGCTGCTGAGAGCACATGGGTTAGGTGGAAGAAGACAAATACTATGCTTTTAACAAGAAACTGGCTAGGGCCCAGGAGTGTAACTTTTGTCCCTTCGTAGTGACCTCTAATGCTTTCTCTTTCTCCTTTAGTTTATATTTGGGAACATTACAGCAGAGGCCTTCTGGCTTTTGTGATACAGCTGGTCTCTGTGGTTTGTAAGATGTTCAGGAGAATGAGGTAAAGAAGAATGGATAGCATAATTTTCGTGGGTAATAGTTAAGAGTTTTTGAGTGTACGGTGGCCCTTGACTGTCTCAGAAGGAGGAGGAGCTAGGAGTTGTTATTTCATGGGTATAGAGTTTCAGTTTAGCAAGATAGGAAGATTTTCAGAGATTGGTTGAACAGCAATGTGAATGTACTTAATACAACTGAACTGTTCTTTTCTTTCTTGCTGAGGCTAGCCTCGAACCTGTGATCCTCCTGTCTCAGCCTCCGGTACTGGGATTACAGGTATGTGCCACCATGCCCAGCTTGAACTATTCTTAAAAATAGTTTAAATGAAAAACTTTATGTTATGTATATTTTACTACAATTCAAAATCAAAATTATCAACTGTACCTTGAAGATGACTTTATGAGTAGTTTAATTTTATTTGTCTGAATATTCTAAATATTTTCTACAAACTATATATTGTGCTTGTAATAAAGAAGAGTGTAGTTACATTTACAAAAAAAGAAACAGAGAGTCCAAGATGGCGACTAAGGGAGACACACCATGTTATGATCTCTCTGACACTTGGGTCTCAATTGCCATGAAAGCAACTTCTCAACCGAAGAAGAAAAGCAACAAAAACTTGAACTAAACAATGAAAAATTTGAAACGTGATGGAATCAAAGCCAGAAGACAAAACAGAGTAAGTAAAAAGCTCCAAGCGCCTTACCTAAGGGACGGCGGCGGCGCCATCTTGGCGGGACCGCGCCAGCCGCTCCCGGCATCGCGGCTTCCACACGCCGCCGGCAGAGAAGCCAGAGACCTGCTGTGAGTCCAACTGCAGATCAGCAGAGATGAGAGCGAGCAGCGGCTCCTCACACTCCACACACCAAACGGCGGCCACAGCGGCTGCAGCGGCGCCATCTTGGCAGGACCTTACCGGCGGCTACCAGCATTGTGGCTTCCATACAAGACCAACGGAGATGCTAGCGACCTGCTGTGAGTCCAGCAGCTGCAGAATAGCAGCAGTGAAGGCGACCAGCAACTCGCTCCACGCGACACAGACACGAACAGCTGCGTGGGCAGAAGCTGCAGCGGCGCCATCTTGGTCAGACCACGCCAGCGGCTTCCGGCATTGCGGCTTCTGCAGGCCACCAACAAGGAAGCCAGGGAGCTCTTCTAGAACCAGCACTGCAGAGCAGCAGCGACAAAAGCGAGCAGCAGTGCGATCCACACTCAGCAGAGTCCCCAGTGCCCGGAGGCCTGACCAGAACCTGCAGCAGCAACTGAGCCCACCCCTCTGACCAGAGATTAAGAACAGTGCTCAATGAGACCACCATAATGGAATGAAACTAGAAATCAACTATAAGAAGACCCAGAGAAACCTCATAAACATGTGGAAACTGAACACCACACTGCTGAATGAGGAATGGGTCAGAGAAGAAATAAGGGAAGAAATTCCTAGAAATAAGCAAAAACAGAGACACAACATATCAAAATCTCTGGGAAACCCTGAAGGCAGTATTAAGAGGAAAATTCATAGCACTGAGTGCCCCACATAAGAAGAACAGAAAATCACCAAATAACCTAATGACACACCTCAAAGCCCTTGAAAAATAGGAACAGTCTAACCCCAAAGCCAGTAGAAGACAGGTAATTATTAAAATCAGAGCAGAAATAAACGAAGTAGAGAATAAAAAAATACAAAAAATCAACAAAACCAAAAGCTGGTTCCTTGAAAAAAATACACAAGATAGATAAACCACTAGCCAACCTAACCAAAAGAAAGAGAGAATCAACCCAAATTACTAAAATAAGAGATGAAAAAGGAGATATTACCACCAACAGCATGGAAATCCAGAGGATTATCAGACACTACTTTGAAAAACTATACTCCAACAAAATGGAAAACCTAGAAGAAATTGACAAATTTCTAGACACATACAACTTTCCTAAGTTGAATCAAGAAGATATAGAAAATTTAAATCGACCAATAGCAATCAAAGAGATTGAAGCAGCAATAAAGAGCCTACCATCAAAGAAAAGCCCAGGTCCAGATGGTTTCCCAGGTGAATTTTATAAAACCTTTATAGAAGATCTAATCCCAAATGCATTCTATGAATCCAACATCATATTGATACCAAAACCAAATAAAGACAGCTCAAGAAAACTACAGACCTATATCGTTGATGAACTTAGACACAAAACTTCTAAACAAAATACTAGTAATGCGCATTCAAAACCACATCACGAAAATCATACATCATGACCAAGTCGGGTTTGCCCCAAGGATGCAAGGCTGGCTCAACATAAGAAAAACAATCCACGTAATCCACCACATAAACAGAACTAAAGACAAAAATCACATGATCATTTCAATAGATGCTGAAAAAGCATTTGACAAAATCCAACACCCATTCATGATAAGAACTCTGCAGAGAATCGGAATAGAAGGAACATACCTCAACATCATAAAGGCAATATACAATAGGCCCACAGCCAACATCATACTGAATGGGGAAAAACTTCGAGAGTTCCCCTTACAAACAGGATCAAGACAAGGATGTCTGCTGCCACCCCTCCTTTTCAATATAATACTTGAGACTCTAGCCAGAGCAATAAGGCAAGAGAAGGAAATAAAAGGAGTACAAATAGGAAAAGAGGAACTGAAACTATCTCTATTTGCAGATGACATGATGTTATACTTAGAAGATCCAGAAAACTCAACCAAAAGGTTCATAGAACTGAACAACAAATTCAGCAAAGTGTCTGGATACAAAATCAATTTTAAAAAATCAGAAGCTTTTCTGTATGCCAACCATAAAGTATAACATAATGTTATACTTAGAAGATCCAGAAAACTCAACCAAAAGGTTCATAGAACTGAACAACAAATTCAGCAAAGTGTCTGGATACAAAATCAATTTTAAAAAATCAGAAGCTTTTCTGTATGCCAACCATAAATCCACTGAAAAAGAAATCCAGAAGACATTTCCACTCACAATATCCCCCCAAAAAATAAAATACTTGGGAATAAACCTAACCAAGGAGGTAAAAGACCTCTACAAGGAAAACTATAAAACATTGAAAAAAGAAATTTAAGAAGATCTTAGAAGATGGAAAGATATCCATGCTCTTAGGTAGGCAGAATAAATATCATCAAAATGGTCATTCTTCCAAAAGTGATATACAGATTCAATGCAATACCCATTAAATTACCAAAGTCATTCTTCACTGACATAGAAAAATCTGTCCTTAAATTCATTTGGAACAACAAAAAAACCCAGAATAGCCAAAGTAGTTCTCAGCAACAAGAACCATGCAGGAGGCATCACAATACCTGACTTCAAACTATACTACAAAGCCATAGTAATAAAAGCAGCATGGTATTGGCACAAAAGCAGACACATAGACCAATGAAGCAGAATAGAAGACTCCAAAACAATTCCACACACCTACAGCCAATTGATTTTTGACAAAGGGGCTAAAAACATCCACTGGAAAAAAGATAGCCTCTTCAACAAATAGTGCTGGCAAAACCGGCTAACCATATGCAGAAAAATAGAAATAAACCCCACCTTCTCACCTTGTACAAGAGTCAATTCAAGATGGATCAAAGACCTAGAAATCAGACCAGAAACCTTGCAGCTACTTGAAGAGGGCATAGGTCCAACACTTCAACACATAGGCACAGGTAAAGACTTCCTCAACAAGACCCCAAAGACACAGGAAATTAAAATGAGGATCTATACGTGGGATTGCATTAAACTAAAGAGCTTTTGTGCAGCAAAGGAAACAACCAAGAACCTCAACAGAGAGCCAACAGAATGGGAGAAGATTTTTGCCAGCTACTCCTCTGATAGAGGACTAATATCTAGAATATACAGAGAACTTTAAAAAATCACCACTAAAAAAAAAAAAACAAACAACCCAATCAAAAAAATGGGCAAGTGAACTAGATAGACACTTCACAGAAGAAGAAATACAAATGGCCAATAAATGTGTGAAAAAATGTTCAACATCATTAGCAATCAGAGAGATGCAAAGCAACACTACTCTGAGATTTCACCTAACCCCAATTAGAATGGCAATCATTAAAAACTCAAACAACAACAAATGCTGGTGAGGATGTGGAGAAGTAGGAACTCTGATACACTGTTGGTGGGATTGCAAATTAGTGCAACCTCTTTGGAAAACAGTGTGGAGGATCCTCAGAAGAATGGGAATGAACCTACTGTATGACCCAGCAATACCACTTCTAGGCATCTACCCAAAAGAACTGAAACCAAACTACCAGACTAACGCATATGTATCTATGTTGTTGTTGTTGTTTTTTTTTTTTTGCGGTACGGGGGATTGAACGCAGGAGCGTTCTACCTCCACGCTACGCCCCCGTCCCTATTTTTTATACTTTATTTTGAAACCGGGTGTCACGAAGTTGCGGAGGGCCTCACTAAGGAGAGAGAGAGAGAGAGAGAGAGAGAGAGAGAGAGAGCTGAGGCTGGCCGCGAACCCGATGTGTATCTATGTTTATAGCTGCACAATTCACAATTGCTAAACCAGCCAAGATACCCATCAACTGATGAATGGATTACGAAACTATGGGATATGTACACAATGGAATTTTACTCAGCCATAAACAAGAACAAAATTACATCATTTCCAGGGAAATGGAGGGAACTGGAGAACATTATGCTAAGTGAGATTAGTCAGTCACAGAAAAGTCAGATGTTCTCCCTAATACATGGAAGCTAGGGAGAATGAGACATAGAAGGGTCTCTAGACAAAGGAGAAAACTTTAGATGAGCAAGAAGGGGACCTAACTGAGGGAGATGGGAGGGGGGAAGAGGGAAACCCACTAATGCACATGATATATATATATATATACACAAATTTATCAGAGTCAATCACTATGCTGAGCACAAAAAGGAGGGAAAAGGGTGGGATTTGAGGGAGGGCTAAATGAACAGTGTGTGCATGCATGCTTCTGATACTCTGATACTTATCAAAATGTATAACTATAATGCACCAATAAATGAATATATTTTTTTAAAAAAAGAAACACCATTCCATCTTTAGTTAATATTATTTTTGGTATCTGGTAACTCTGTATGACAATTAAAAGGGATTTGGTTGTTCTCTCTGCTGAATGTGTTTTCTTCACCCAGAATGCTCTCCCTTTAAATACCCACCGTATTGGTCTATAGAAGTTGTACACAGCCCTCAAGACCCAGTTGAAGCTTCTTTTCTGTAACAGAATTTTTGAACAGTCTTCAGCAGGATATTATTTTCAAAATAATTTTTCTCCCGGTATTTCCCACCCCATTTACAGAGATTCAAGGTCCTGAGCTCCTTGCCCCTGGGGAGAGAGATGATAGATCCCAAAGTAAGACATAACTGAGGAGACTCTCCCCATCACCTGGGAATTCTGTGAACTTGGAGACAGACAGGATGTTTGGAACAGGCTTTATTTAAAAAGAACAGGTCCTCCATCCGGCAGCACTTGCATCTTTCCACTCACCCAGCCTGTAAAAAAAAAAAAGAACAGAAGAAGAAGGAACTTCAGAAGGGAACTAGAGATAGTAGAAGCTTAGGTATCTGAGAGAAGGGTCCAACATCACAATCCCCAGGCCTCAGCTGCAGAGAGTCAATGATTGGGGTACATATCTAAAGTAGACATGTGTGGAGCCCAGAGGAAGTACAGGCTGGCAGTGAGGTATGACCCCACTCACCCCACGCAGCCCCAGGAATGGGGGTGGGCTGTCAACAAAGTCAAGGGCCAAGGACCTGGGTATTCTGTCAAATTCTTGGGAGTCGTCTGGTTGGGTAAGACAAAGGTAATACCGGAAGCAGTGATAGATAAGATACAAGGCTATCCTCACTCAGAAAGGGTCAGTCATAGACTTATCTGGGTCTTTTGGGGTTTTGGTGAACATTTATACCCCACTTAGCTATGCTTATGTGCCCCTTACACCATCTTGTCTGTAAGGGGGCAACTTGGGATTGGACCCCTGAAATGAAAGTCGCATTTACTGTCATCATGAGGGCGATGGCACAGGTACAAACTCTGGGTAGTAGACCTGACCCTTCCTTTCCTGCTAACAGTCCAAGTGGATGACGCAGGTTTTGGATGGGGGTTATGGCAGAGGCAAGGCACTAGGAGTAGCCTAATTGGATTTTGGTCACAGATACAGAAAGGGGCAAAGTCGTGCTATTCTCTTATTGAAAAGCCTTTAGTGGCAGTATATGTTTCCCTCTTACCTTGTGAACCCATTACAGGCACTGGGTCAATGATGGTGTAGACAATCTACCCTATTGAAGGTTAGCTGAGGTCCTGGACTTGGACCTCCAGAACAAGGATAGCCAAAACACCCACTCTGACAAAGTGGGGTGCATCCTTAGAGCAATGAGCACAGTTTGTCTGAACAACTACATACTCTGCTGGGGCCAATACATTTCCAAGCAACAGCCTCCTTGGAACCCACGGAAGTGGGAGATGCCCCAAGTCCCTACGTGGGAAAGCAAGCTTTGCCGGGGCCACTGCATTTCTGAGTGACAGCCCCTTCAGAACTCATGGAAATGGGAGACGCCCCAAGTCCCCTATAAGAAGAGGAGAGTCCCCATACCTTTGGAAGCATAGTATACTGATGGCTCTTGTCATGGCCAACTGCTCACGTGGATGGCTATGACTTTACAGCCCTCCACAGAAATGTTTTGGTATGAGACCGGTGCCAGACACTCCAGTCAATGGGCAGAGCTCTGGGTGGTCTGGTTAGTTCTCATGAAGGGGACTGGGCCCTTGCATGTCTGTACAGACAGCTGGGCAGTCTGCTGGGGACTAAGCTTGTGGCTGCCCCAATGGGCAGTGCAAGACTGGTTGATTGGGCACCGCCTGTTGTGGGGGAAGGATATGTGGGAGGACCTGTGGAAACGGGGCCCCAGGAAGGAGCTACTAGACATCATGCACGGGAGCATAGACTTTGGCAGGTCCCCACTAAAGATGCCACTGATGACTTAGCAAAAGTTTGGGCTCTCCGACTATCCCCAAAACACTTGTTGGTAGCACCGTGGTTACTTAAGAACCTAGGACATGTAGGCGCCCGCACCGTGGGGCTTGTAGCACAGGAGTGGGGATTGCCTCTTAACCATACTCAAGTACAAGATGCTGTATGGCAGTGTCCCTGATGTGCAGAATACCACCCACAGAGATGTAGGGTTCCTACAACCATGGGACAGGTTCCCCAAGGTACTCAACTTTTCTAGGAATGGCAGGTTGACTATATTGTCCTACTGCTGATGGATCAGGTACTGCGGTGTACTCTGACTGCTGTGAATTCAGCCACAGGTTTGAGTTTTGCCTACCATGCAGTGCAGGCCAACCAGCGACATACTGTAGCCACCCTTGAACAGTTGTCAGCAGCCTATGGTTGGCCCTTGGTAATGGTGGGTGACAGAAGTACTCATTTTACAGGCTACTGGGTATAGACCTGGGCTAAGGACAATGATATACACTGGAAGTTGCATGTTCCCCCAAGAGCCAGAATGATTGAATGCTTTAATGGACTCCTAAAAGAGAAACTAAAGGCCTCCACTCCCCGCACTGGAATAGGTGGCAGGCACAAGTGCCCATGGCAGTGTGGATTTTAAATGAGGGACCTCACCGCACTGGGCAGGCCCCCATAGATAAGGTAATAGGAGGACTGTCCCATACTTTGAAGGTAAAAGGAAGTTTTGAAAAACCCCAGTTGTGACCAGAGGTGAGAGGAGGCACCTCTTATTCCCTACGCCTAAGCCCTTGGCCCTGGGGCAGCAAGATGTCTGGGAGTGGCCCTAGAATGTACAGGTGTCTCAGGGGCCATGGGTTGCACTCCTGGAGCCATGGGGCCTGGACAGAAGGCCCAGTTAAAACTGGACCCTTGGATAGCTGCCTGGCCCTGCCCGGGACAGGTCATGCTTTCCCCAGGGGCAGAAGGTACTATTTTGAAAGGTACACAGATCATAAAACTATGGCCGATTCCATTGTATACTGTGGAGGATGTTCCTAACCCCTCACCTCCTACCCAGGGTGCTTTGGTGTGGTGCCATCACCCTGGAGCGGCCACTATGCTGGCCACTCTTCTCTCACAAGACGAGCATGCTGTCTTTATCCTCCCAGAAGGGAAGGACTTACCTATGATGGTCTCTCTTTCTGCCCTGTCCTACTGTCCAGATTAATGACTTGCTTTCCTGGGCACTCACCTTTGCAAGACTGCACAACACTTCCCATTGCTGGGTCTGCACCGAGTTGCCAGTGGAAACAGCCAAAGATCTCCCATGGTGATTCGCCCCCACTACTGCAGACAACTGGATGACCTTATGAAACTGGAACCACAGCAGCCCAGAATGGGATGAACGGCGCCATGTAGTAGAGAACTTGTTGCACTAAGACCATAATAATGCCCCCTTGTTGGGATATGCTATAGAAAATGGGTGGGGCTGGCTAATGGGGGAACATGTAGAGCTTGTAAGCATAGCACCTTTTTTGTATAGAACAGGTGAACTGGTCTATGACCAATCGAAGTGCTGGATTGTTGCCCCAAGAACTATGGCAAATGTTACTCGGTTACCAGATACAAACTGGTGGTGGAATGGAAGAAGATTAATAGGGACCAAGCCTACTGATTTCCTCCCAGATGACTATCTCTGGGTTTGTGGACATTATGGCTGGCCATACCTCCCTGCCCATTGGACAGCAAGGTGTTCCTGGGGAAGGGCATACATACAGGGACGAATACTCCCTACTCTTCCCCATAAGCCTAATAATTGGGATCCCATATATCACCGCTGGCACTGTGTGCACCGGACTGCATAGTGGTTTTATTCTTTAGCCTTGTTTGTTCCAGGGGATGGTACTATGGATGTAGAACTACAAGTAGAAGCCTGAGTCCAACATGTTGCAGAAGCTTTAAATATATCCCATCAGGCTCTTTCACTTTAAATAAATGAAACCATTAAAAAAAAGGTGGTTTGCAGAATAAAATGGCATTAGATATGCTCACTGTTGCCTAGGGTGAAATGTGTGCTCTTCTCCATGTAGAATGCTGTGTACACATTCCAGACCACCAGCAGCAGGTACAGCAAGCCTTGGTGGAGATGGATGTGGAGGTACAGATTATTCAGGCCTTACAGGAGGACAAGTTTACAACCTGGTGGAACTCACTGGGCTCCTCCTGGAGATGAGTATTGACTCTCCTGGCCTTTGTGGCTGGAGAACTAATAGTCACCTGTCTTGGTGCTAAAACAAAAAAATCTCACTGTGTTGAAGGATAAGTAATACTCTATTACTTGACTCTGTTGGAGATAAATCCCTTTGGTGAACTGGTTTGTTGTTGTTGTTGTTGTTGTTGTTTTTAGTGGTAGTGGGTATTGAACCCAGGGGCACTCTATCACTGAGCTATACCCCCAGTCCTTTTTTATTTTTATTTTGAGACAGGGTCTTGCTAAGTTGCGCAGGCTAGCCTCAAACTTGCAACCCTTCTGTCTCTGTCTCCCAAATTGCTGCAATTACAAGCATGCACCACCACACCTGGCCTTTGGTGAACTTTTGATTGAGAGTAGGCTCTGGAGTATGCACCAGTGCATGACACTGGGTGAGAGTCAACTACCAAGTTCCAGTTTTCCCATCTGTAACATGGGACCCTGATGATGAAGTGTGTTCTTAATGCATACGATTCAAATGAGGATTTAACAGGATCTTCTATGTACCTGGCTTAATGAACTGTCTGGCACATATAGGTGCTCGATATATATATATATATATATATATATATATATATATGTAATATATATATGTAATATATATATGTAATATATATGTAATATATATGTGTAATATATATGTAATATATATGTGTAATATATATGTAATATATATGTAATATATATATGTAATATATATGTAATATATATATGTAATATATATATGTAATATATATATGTAATATCATTGAAAGATATTACAAAAATTCTGGTTTTATCTCTTTTTCAGTTATATCTACTATAGGTGGCTTGAGAAGCTTAGTTTATGTTTTCCTACTCAGACATTTCTCTTTTTGATAAGATGTTCTAAGGCCAAAATTATAACTTCATTCATTATTGAAATTTTGGCTTGTCTGTGGCTGTGTACAGTAATTATTAAAAGAAGACCCTTAGTCGGGCATGATGGCGCACACCTGTAATCCCAGTACTCAGCACAAGAGGCTGAGACAGGAGGATCGCAGGTTCGAGGATGGACTCAGCAATTTAGCAAGATTCTCAGCAACCTAGTGAGACCCTGTTTCAAAACAAAAATAAATAAATAAATAAATAAATAAGAATGCCCCTGGGTTAAATCCTCAGTACCAGAAAAATAAAGGGGGGGTGGCAACTATAACAACATGATTAATTAAATTTTGTGATTATCTGGAAAAATCATTTTTGTGACTACCCATAGTTTAAAACTTTTCTGAGCTATATCAGTTTGTTTTTATTCCATACTACATATAGTATGCCTACATGGTTAAAAAGAACAAAGGTTCGAGTCACACGAACAGGTCATGCTGTTTAACAGATGATGTCACTGGCCTCAGAAGTGAAAGCAAAGGACCCCATACTACCAAGATGAAGAGGTTGGAATTCAAAAGCTCTTTATCTTCTTTGGAGAAAATGAATGCAGCCTTTGCCAGCTGATAAAAATTTGAGTGAGGGAAGAGAAGCTCCCTGTACTGCTTCCAGGCAGAAAATAGGTCTGTGAGGATTGTTTTGTACTTAGGGTCCTCCCATGTCTTTGTAGACCTGAATTTAAACCATGTGCCTACAATTTACCAGCCACATGACTTCAGATAGGCAGCCACTCTGATCCTTAGCCTCCTTACCTACAAAATAAGAAAAAAATAATAATAACCACTTTTTTTTGGTGGGGGCGTTCTACCTCCGTGCTATGCCCCCAGCCCTATTTTTTATACTTTATTTGAAACCGGGTATCACGAAGTTGCGGAGGGCTTCACTAAGTAGAAAGAGAGAGAGACAGGGAGAGAGAGAGAGAGAGAGAGAGAGAGAGAGCTGAGGCTGGCTGCGAACACTGATCCTCCGGTCTCCGCCTCCCAAAGTACTGGGATTACAAGCGTGCGCCACCACGCCCGGCAATAACCACTTTTTAAAAAATCAAATCTTTATGAGATTTTTAGTATACTCTATGATCTAATATTGGGCATCAGCTCTCACTGCAAAATATTAAGAAATAAATGTAGAGGGTTTTGGACATTATACCCATACCTGAAAATCTCACATTTAAATTGGTTATTGTTGTTCCAGGTATTTTTCACAATAATTCCCATAAGTTAACAATTTTTATTATAAAATGAGAATGATAGGGAAAAGACAAGCCATTGTGGGACCACCATCAAGTGTTTCTAATAATGGATAGGTAATCAAGACCTGCCGGGGCCAAAGGCGAAGCCAAAGTTTCTTCGGCTGTTTGACAAGTCACAGCAGAAGGAGGTTTGTTGCAGAGCGGACATCCTCTAATAGTGGCTAGCCTGATGGTGGCCTTATTGTTAATGTTAATAAATGTGGGAGATGTCGGGACCAAAAGGCAAAGCCAAAGTTTCTTCGGCTGGTTGACAGAGTCACAGCAGAAGGAGGCTTGTCGCAGAGCTGACATCCTCTAATGGCAGCCTAGCCTATTGGTGACCTTACTATTAATGTTAATAATTGTGGGATTGGTGACGGGAATTGTAGGACTTATGCCAAAAACTCAATTTATGCAGAATGACTTGAATACAGGCGAAATGCAGGAAAACTGTTGTTCCCAGTATAGAAATAATTTATAGGAAAAGAGAGTTAAACCAGATAATGAGTACTACCCGCCAATCTGTAAATTATTAGCTAGCGCTCAGAACAAGGAGGAACATAAACAATCACCTGCTGTACCAACAATTATGGAGGCCTGCCTACTGGATAGGTAGGAGGCTCTGGTTTCCCCTTTGAGGAAAACAAGCAAGCAAGCCTGTGACTATCAGCCTGTGACTGACCCTCCTCTAAGTTACACAGGTGCTTACCTTCAAGGCGAATGGTGGCAAAAGAGTCCAAGCTAGAGACACAAACTTTATGATAAGGCTTGCTAGAAACTCTACATTTTGTGCTTCTTTCACTTCATCTAAGATTAATCAATTACAAGCACTGCTTACTTTGTATAAATGATGGTTAGATAATGCCAAATACAGAGAAACAAAAGAGTAGTGGAAAAAGATCATGAAGAATATACAAAAAGATATAGAAAAATTTAAAGCTCAACTAAAGAAAGAATAAAGTATAGAATATGAGCATAAATGGCATTAAGAT
>PVJS01017658.1:0-35880 GCA_004027185.1 Glis glis
CAAACTTTTTCAGTAAATATTTTCTGCTTTGTGGATCAGTTGGTCTCTATCCCAGCTACTTAACTCTGTTGTTGTAGCACAAAAGCAGCCTTAAAAAACACACAGGGCTGGTGATGTAGCTCAGGGTATAAAGTGTATGCCTACCATGCATGTGCAAGGCCCTGGGTTTGATGTGAGCAGTGCAAAAACAAACAAACAAAAAAAAAAGCAAAACAAAAACACTGATAAATGTTGGAGAGAGAGAGAGAGATTTTGGAGGTTCAAGACCAGTCTCAGCAACTTAGCAAGATCCTATTTCAAAAAAAAAAAAAAACAGGGTTAGAGGTGTGGCTCAGAGGTAGAGCGCCTGGGTTCAATTCCCAGCAACACACACACACACACGCACGCACACACAAGGTTTGCTCTCCTCTCTCAGATCAGTGTTCTATTACTTTTAGAAGAAGAGAAGAAGAGACACTGGGAAAACACAAGTTTTGCCATAAGCATTTAGCACAGGGCCTGGCATTTAAGTTCTCACTAAGTAGTAGATATTGCTCTGTTTTTTTCCATTATGAATAGACTTTTTAAAAACTTTGTACTTTAACACTAAACTTACAGAAAAATTTCAAGGCTGATATAGATAGCATACACATACCCTTACCCAGAGTTTCCAAGTTTAGCCCATTTGCTTTATATTATCTCTCTCTCTTGCCTTGCCCCCAGAATAAACTGCATTTTGTAGCCCCTCCCCCTTTTTTGGCCACTGGATGTGTCCATATGCCTGTCTACTAGCCAGTGAGAAGTGGGCTCCCGTGAGAAGAGTGACTTGCCAGTGGAGCCTTCAAGGGAAGCTGCATGTCTACCTGTTGCCTTCAACCTTCCCTCGGGCTGGACTGTGGATATAGGAATGAGCCATCCTAGATCAGGAGGGTGAAGGCAGTGCCATGGGGATAGAAGAACAAAAAAGAAAAAAGAAGTCAGTTGGGTCCCTGACACAGATTGTTGATTGAGACAGAAAAAAACTATCCTATGTGACTCACTAATACTTTAGTTTCTATTAGAACACCCAGGCTCTATGATAAGTAGTACTTTAACTTCATAAGCATTATCCGTATCCTATGGAGGTTAAGCACATGAGTTCTAAATCTAGCCTGCTTGTCTTTAAATCCTGACTTAGCTACTTAATGGCCATGTAGTTTTAGGGAAGTTATTCAGTGTCTCTGACTCTCAGCTCTCTGTTTTGAAATGAGTACTTAATTCCTAAGTCACTTTTATTTTGTGGTGTTCTACCTCCAAGCTATACCTCCAGCCCTTTTTATTTTTTGTTTTGAAACACGGTCTCACTAGGTTGTTGAGAGTCTTGCTAAATTGCTGAGACTGTTCTACAACCTGCGATCCTCCTGTCTCAGCTTCCCAAGTACTGGGATTACAAGGCATGAGCCACCATGCCTGGCTCATAAGTTGTTTTAGTGATTAAGTTGAGTTGACATTTGTAAAGAGCTCTGAACAGCCGGGCATGGTGGTGCATGCTTGCAATCCCAGTACTTGGGAGGCTGAGACAGGAGGATCGCAGGTTCACGGCCAGCCTCAGCTACTTAGTGAGGCCCTCTGCAACTTAGTGAAACCCTGTTTCAAAATAAAGAATAAAAAATCGGGCTGGGGGTGGAGCTCAGAGGTAGAATGACCCTGGGTGTAATCCCCAGTACCACAAACAAAAAAACAAAAACAAAGAGCTCTGAACAGAGCATGGTGTACATGGATCATAATTGTTGTTACTCCTTACAGAGACCTGAGAGATAGGTATTATTTTGCACATTTTGTAGATAAAAACTTGAAACAGAAAACTAACTTGAATAAGGTTAATTAATTAGTAAATAGTGGAGCTATAGTTCAAACTCATCTTGCTCCAAAGTATATGTTTTTCACTTCTATAAAACACTGCTTTGACTATAATATTGAGGAGCAACTCTATTGTTGGATTACCCAGCAGACAGACTAAGCACATGGTTAAGGAATCCATAAAATAGGTCGCCCTCAAAATAATTTCTTAAAGTGTTTTATATTTTAACATGACATTAAAGTTGTCATTATAGGAACAATGAGCATCTTGCTAGGCCTTCTATTTATTTTCTGTTTCAGTGTTGCTTTCGTTGGATTAATATGTGGATACAGGGGCTGGTGGTGCAGCTCTGTGGTATGCACAAGGCCTTGGGTTCCATCCTTAGCAAAAGAAAAAAGAAAAAAAAGTCAAAAGTTAAAAGCCCTCATGGTTAGGGCTTTTAAAGGTTCTAACTCAACCCTGTGCCAATCGAAGCAGTAACAGATGTGGTAGGTATCTGTTTTCATAATACTTTTGTGTGTGTGGGGTACTGGGGATTGAACCCAGGGGCATTCTATCTTTGAGCTACACCCCCAGTCCTAATTTATCTTTTATCTTGAAACTTGCTAAGTTGCTAAGGGCCTTGCTAGGTTGCTGAGGCTGGCCTTGAACCTGCAATCCTCTGGTCTCAGCCTCCCAAGTACTGAGATTACAGGCGTGCGCCACCATGCCCAGCTCTCTTTTTGCAATACTTTCTATGGAGCCTGGTGTAACAAACAATTTGACCCATGCACCCTACAATTCCAATGCAGACCAAAGACTTGCTAAGTTCCCAAACACCTTAAACTATCGTTTAACTGTAGTTCAAATTGCAACTAAAGTGCTCGAGAACTCTTAAACATCTATGTAAGTATTAGAAGTTTGTATTACCTAGATTATTCTGTCCAGTTGGATGTATTATCACTGACTACGACCTGCAGTCCAGCACCCCTCAGCAGAAATGGCTCAGGCCTCTTGTCCTCATTCAGTCCCCATCGCCCGGGGCATGACTGGCCCCATAGCAGGCATTGCTGCCATTGCACCTTTACCAGCATCTCATTTGTAATTCTTTTTCTCTTCCTCGCTCTTACTTGAGTCTGTATGAGCTTCTATAACAAAATACCATCAACTGGGTGACTTACAAACAATAGAAATGTATTTTCTCACATATCTGGAGGCTAGCTGTCAGTACGGCCATCATACTGGGGATTAGATTTCAACAGATTATGAATTTTAGGGGGACACAAACATTCCATCATAATACCTGTCTTTTTTCTTCAATTAGAAAATTGATACCACTATGAATCTCACTATCATGTACAATTACAGTGCACCAGTTAAAAAAAAGAGGAAATTGGCGACAGTTGTTTCTAAAGTTATAGGACTCCTCTCATGGTATCTGCTAATTGCAGAGGGAAATCCTCAGCAGATGTAGATACCAGTGTATAAATTTGTACCCCCAAAATGTCCATTAAGGGCAGAGTGAGAGGCAGTTTACATTCTAAGGGTATAACAGCTGTTAATCAAGAGGGTGGAATGTAGTGAGCCAGCTGTGTGGAGTATGACATCCTAGCAGATAATAATCAGTTAAGGAAAAGAAGAAAGGTCAGGAGACTGAGGCAGGAGGATCACAAGTTCCAGAAGTTCCAGGCTGGCCTGGGAAATTTAGCAGCGAGAGCCTGTATCAAAATAAAGCACTTGCCTAGTGTACCTGAGGCCCTGGATTCAATACCCAGTACCACCCCCCCATCTTACCCCCCACATGCGCATATATACACAATGGTAAAAATGGATTTAGTTCACTTAGTAAATTAAGTGCTCTTTTTTGGTGCTAGGGATTGAACCCAGGGCCTATGTATGTGCTTAAGCCTGTGCTCAACCACTGAGTTATGCTCCCGATCCTAAAATTAACATCTTGTTCTGCATTTACCTACTCATTCTCACTCATTGATTTATTTATTTAACAGTATTTAAGCATTTATATAGTAGGCCCTGTGTACTTCCTGGGCAGACACAAACTCTAGTTTAATGGACTCCATCGCTCTACCATTAAGCTACATCCTCAGTCTTTCTTTCTTTCTTTCTTTATTTGTTTGTTTGTTTTTGAGTCAGGGTTTCACTAAGTTGCCCAGGTTAACCTCGAACTTGCAATCCTCTTGCTTCAGCTTCCTGAGTTGCTAGGATTACAGGAGTGTGCCACCTCTTCCTGCTTACTGGTGCCTTCTTATTTCACTATGAAGCATTTATGTGATGTCTTGTGCCTTTTGAAATTTGTCTCTTTTAATAATATTAAAACTTCTTGAAGGCAATGTGATCTCTTACTAAATTTGATTTTCCACAGTCTGTTACCTAATTCTTGGCATTTAATGGTCACCAGTATGCATTTATTGCTTTGGTTGGTTTTTTTTCTTAATACCAAAACTATGTTGGTGATTGTGGATGAGGCAGTTAGCCAATTCTTTCATGTAACACCCACAGATATTAAACATATGTTAAATCGAGCAGTTTGGAATCTCTGGGCTATACTCTACTGGATTCCCAAAGGAAGCTCGAATAGGACAGAACCTGCTGGGCAAGTCCGGGGCCTCTAGAGCCCTACAGAACCAGCATTTGCCCTCTTGTAGGAGGACAGGGTGAGCAGGGACTTGTAGACTGGAGAGGGAAGGGAAGACTAGAGCTGCAGCTTACATCCAAAGTGCTCCTGCTCAGGGTCACCTCTCTGCATCTTTGCTTTCTCCTTTTTCATTTTCATGATCATGAGGGATTCTAGGTCTCCTGACCACCCCCGTAGGGGCAGGAGGATAAAGAGGCACACAGGAACACTTCCTTGGCAAGCTTCTGCTGCCATGCCCAGCTTTATATAGGAACACTCATTCCTGCGTTTTGGTGGAGAAACCCATGGTTTTATTTGGTGTGTGTGTGTTGGGGGTGGGTATTGGGGAAAGAACCCAGGGGTGCTCTACCTGTGAGCTACACTATCAGACCTAATTTTTCAAAAATTTGAAACAGCGTCTCCCTGAATTACTGTGCTGCTGGCCTCTAACCTTCAATCCTCCTATCTCAGTCTCCCAAGTACTGGGATTACAGGCATGTGCCACCACGCCTGGCTGTATTTATTCTTTAGGTATTCTTTTTTTTTTTTTTTTTTTGCGGTACCAGGGATTGAACCCAGGGGCATTCTTTCTCCGGACTATACCCCCAGCCCTATTTTTTGTTCTTTATTTTTTGAAACAGGGTCTCACTAAGTTGTGGAAGGCCTCACTAAGTAGCTGAGGCTGGCCGAGAACCTGGATCCTCCGGTCTCAGCCTTCCAAGTACTGGGAGTGAGGTTTTACCTGGCAGTCAACGATGTTGTTAGTTCCTTTTGAAAAGGAGCTTTACTTCATTAACCATGGTTGAATGGAGCATCAATTTTGAATGGAGTGAACCAAAAAAATAGGCACATCAAGTAGGTTGCTTCCCCAGGATGAGTAGACTGCCCCTGGATTCTGTCGAGAGAGGGGGAGAGAGAAAGAGAAAGAGAGAGAATGGATTGGAAGGAGTGTGGCAATCCTGTAGACTTCCAACAATGTGGACAATCTCTGGCTCCCTAGCACAGGTGCCTGGCTAGTCAAGGTGGTTCCAGGAAGAGCAGCACCCTGGGGGTTAGATGCCTTCAAAGCTCAAGCCCCTTCCAGATCCAAGGAATCAAAGTCTGCATTTTAACAAGAGTCTCACATGATTCCCCCTCACAGTTAGATTTAGAAGAACTGATACCAACTGGGTAGATTTAAATCATGAAAGACTTTCAAGAAGGGCTTTGCTTCTAAGGGAACCTCTCCAACAGCCCCTTTCCCTCACTGAGGCTGTTTCCAGTAAACTCCTGTGGAATAGAAAGGATCACTTTAGGTTGAGCTCAGTGATTATCCAAGGTCAGTGTTCAGGTATCTAGAAGCTTCTTGGCCAGGAAGAAACTATATTGTGACATGGTGCCCCAGCAAGAAAAAGGTATTGTTTGCTTTATTTTATAGTTAAAGAAACTGGGATTCAGAGAGGTTAGCTAAAGTGTCTAAGATCACCCTGTCAGTCCAAAGCACACGAGAGTAAGCCCAAGTCTGCCCAACACCAAAGCTCATGCTTTTTCATATGCATCGTGCTTCTGTGGCTGTAATTCCTAGCGATTTTTAAACTGCACTCTGTTAGACTTTCCTTTCATATATATTGTTTTCAGGATACATTTATACAACAGCCTACATTAGTGCTATTTCATAAGGTTTCATTTTAGTTATTGGTTACTGCCAACTGCCCCATCCCCCTCTGAGCAGTTTTCAACGCAAGGTTCTGTAACTGCCGCGGGGAAAGGGAAGGAAATAGAAAGTTGGAGTGAGGAGCTCGGGTTCCACTCCGGAAATGACCTAAGGGAGTCTGGGCTGTGCCAGAGGAGGAAGATAAAAGAGAACTGTGTCCACAGACGATCCTGTCACCTTTGGCAGGTCTGGTCTGTCACCTCACTCTGATCAACTTCCTACACCATCACTGAAGGGAGGAGACGGAACATGAGGACGGCAACAATGTCGATGCCACCACAGGAAAGGAGGTGGGGCCGTGCTCACAAGCCACACTGTTAGGACAGGTCATATACTGTGCTCCGGTGGAATGTGAATTCTTCCCTCCCTCCAGCAACATGGGGGAAAGAGACAAAAGAAGTCAGGAAGGGGACAGGATAGGGCAAGCAGAAGCTGCAAGTTATACATGGCAACTCCAGACCTCAATTGAAGATTTCAGTGAGGACTCCCGTTATTTTATAATAAAATTCTAATCCCAAACTAACTTTTGAAGTAGACCAGTCCTCTACTATATTTCAAAAGGAGAAAAAGCAAACTAGTATACCATAGATTGAACGCTATGATATTTATTTCCTCCTGATTTAATTTTTTAAAAATTTCAAAACCACTGGGCATGGTGATGCATGCCTGTAATCCTAGTACTTGGGAGTCTGAGACAGAAGGATTGCAGGTTGGAGGCCAGCCTCAGCAATTTAGTGAGGCTCTAGGCAACTTAGTAAGACCCTGCTTTAAAATAAAATAGGTCTGAAGGTGTAGCCTTCAATCCCCAGTATAAATAAATAAATAAATAAATACCACAGAAAATTGGAAATATTCTTACAATGAAAACATGAGTAACCATCACCTAGATTTAACAATTAGTTCAAATTTTCTGTCTCCCAGTTTGGTATTTATTGAGCTATTTTCATACCATTTTATCTAAATGCGAACATGTACTTCTAAGAAGTCATTCTCTACATGACCATATCATTATCACACCTAAGAAAACATTGATATTATATCATTTAATATAGAGATAATATTCAAATTTTCCTAATTGTTCCATAATTATTATTCAAGCTGTCCCCTCTCCCCCTTTTAGATCCAGAACCCAAATAAGCTTCATGTGTTATATTTGGTTGTAAAGTCTCTTAGATTTATTTCCTCCTTGCTTTTCTGTCCTCATTTCTCATCTCATTTTCTTTTTTTTTTTTTTGTGGTACTGGGGATTGAACGCAGGGGCGTTCTACCTCGGCACTACACCCCCGGCCCTATTTTTTATGCTTTATTTTGAAACCGGGTCTCACGCAGTTGCGGAGGGCCTCACTAAGGAGAGAGAGAGAGAGAGACAGGGAGAGAGAGAGTGAGAGCTGAGGCTGGCTGCAAACCCGGATCCTCCGGTCTCTGCCTCCCAAAGTACTGGGATTACAAGCGTGCGCCACCACGCCCAGCATCTCATTTTCTTTTGAGTATCTAGAGCAATTATCATGTGGAATGTATCACAATCTAGATTTGACTGATATTTTTTCTTCACAATTTGTTTCAGATTTACATGCATTTAAATGGAAGGAATTACTCTCATGAGTGAACTTTCTTGGAGTTAAATTTTGCTTCCCAACCAGACCAAGTGAAATAATCTAGAACCAAGGTGGGCAAATCACTCTCCTTGGGCCAAATCTGGCCCACCTAATTTTGCAAATTTTGTTTGTTGGGACTCAGCCATGCCCATTGATTTACATATTTTCTATCCCTGCTTTCTGGTTTTTGATATGAAGGCAGATTTGAACAGGCATAACAGACTGTGTGCCCTGCAAGGCCTAAAATATTTACTATCTGTCCTGTCAAGAGACAAGCTCACAAGTTTAGTTTAAAGATCTAATTGGCCTTTATTTGCAATTGTAGAATCTGGCAATACCTCAGTCTATAATATAGAATGGGTGTTCCAATGAATGGAGAGGAGGAGTTTGGCTTTATATGTAGAAAAAGGACTGAAGAAAGAAAGCAGAAAGAGAACAAAAGTGAACTGGTCATTTCAAAGTTCCTTTCCTTATAAAGGTTAAAGCATAGGGAACTTCCTTATCATGCTGGCTAAAAATGGCCTACTTATGGGCTTGGCTATCATCTCTCTCTCCTGGTTTCTCAGAAGGTCAGATGAACCTTAGTTTGGGCTTGGTGGTATAGAACTTCAAGATGAGAGACTCCATTTGGGTTTAATTTGTGGCCCTAGTACCAGAGTTCAGTCCAAACCAATGGCCTCCTATAATTTTATTTAACAAGCCCTTTATAGGAAATGTTTGCTGCTCCCTGACCCAGAGCAAAAAATAAAAACATTAATTTCTCTTTTGATTTTTAGTCAAGGTGTGGTTCAAATACTATCAAATAGATCACATAGATCCTCTTGATGGTACTAATAGCTGGGATGTAGAAAGAACTACATTTATCAAAATTACTTCTCTTGATTTTAAGTTTCTTCCTTTAATAACTTCTTTAATCCAAACACTTTTTTTGGGGGTGGGGGTACTTGGGATTGCACCAGGAGCATTCTACCTCTGAGCTACATCCCCAGCCCTTTCTATTTTTATTTTAAAACAAGGTCTTGCTAAGTTTCTGAAGGTCTTGCTAAATTGCTGAGGCTGGCCTCAAACCTGTGGTCCTCCTGTCTCAACCTCCTTAGTACTGGGATTGCAGGCGTACACCATCACAGCTAATCCAAACTCTTCAGCGTGAAGTTCGAGGCAAGCTTCCTCACAGCCTAATGCTAAACACCATTTCTTATGTTATATAATATTTGTTCCCCTACATTCTAGTTGAAAGGGTGTACAACAATCCCCAAACCAAACAAAAATTCTAGGGTCATGCTTAAAATGCAGATTATCAAACCCTACCCCCAAAGATTTGAATTAAGTCAATCTGGGTGCTAAGCATGCTGGTGCATGTCTATAACCCCAGCTACTTGGGAGGCTGAGGCAGGTAGATCACAAGTTTGAGGACAGCATCTTATTGAGACCCTGTTTCAAAATAAAAAAATCTAGAAAGATCTGGGGATGTAGCTCAGTGGTAGAACATTTGCCTAGCATATGCAAAACCCTGGGTGCAATATAAAAAGTCTGGGGTGAGTCACAGTAATCTGCAATTTTCACAAGTACTCTAGTCAATCTGGTTCAGGTAGTCTGAAACCACATATTGGGAATCTCTGCTTTAGTGAGAGCAAAGTATTAGCCTTCAACTTCTGCATGCTTTCCATGCCCTTCCCATAAGTTTGAACCCCTCCTTTTTCATTCAAGGCAGGCATACCCTGTAATCCTGGTACTTGGGAGGCTAAGATAGGAGGATAATGGGTTTGAAGCTAGTCTCAGCAACTTAGCAAGACCCTGTTTCAAAATTTAAAAAATAGAAAGGGCTGGGGGTATAGCTCAGAGGTAGAATACTCCTGGGTTCAATCTACAGTACAAAAAAAAAAGTCTGGGGATATAGCTCAATGGTAGAACATTTGCCAAACAAGCATGAGGCCCTGGGTTCAATCCCCAGCATCATGGGGAGGGGGGAAATCAAATGGAAAAAATAATGAAAAATAAGCATTACCCATAATCCACCACTTTCTCATTCAATAATATTTTCCAAAATGTCAATTGGAACAAAATAAACTAAGCAAACAAATTTCACCATTGGTTTAGACTTCATAAAGTAGTGTATCTCACTTTCCCCTTCATTCTTCAGAGGTACTCGCCAATATGAAATGAACCTGTGTTTGAATTTAGTTTTCAGGAAACGTTCTACCCTGTGAACGCACCGTGGGTCTGCAGTCAGTACAAGCCAAGGGCAGGTCTCTGATGGAGCGGATGCCTTGGAATGTTCTCTTCTTGATGGAGTCACAGGTACACCTTTGTCCCTTGCCTAAACCAACCCCTGCCGCATCACTCCTGCTGGCAAAATAAGTACTAGGAGGTGCACAACCACAGACTCACAGCCGAGGCTTTGTCTTCTCTCAAATAAACATAATCCGAACAATGAGACACTGTCTGAGGGGACAAGCGGGCGGTAGGAGGGGTGGCTAGTTACATTCTCTTTTCTGACTAGTTACTAGATTTATAAAGCTTTTTGTCCCGGAACTTTTTTCTCTTTCTTTTCTTGAACAGCTTGCGGTGACTTCTGCAATGACTATTTTTGTGTGTGTGTGTGTGTGGTGCTGGGATTGAACTCAGGGGCATTCTACCTCTGAGTTACACCCCCAGCCCTATTTTATTTTTTATTTGGAAACAGGGTCTTGTGAAGTTGTGGAAGGCCTCACTAAAGTGCTGAGGCTGGCTTCGAACTTATGATCCTCCTGTCTCAGCCTCCTATGTACTGGGCTTACAGGCCTGCACCACCACACCTGGCCTACAGTGACTTTTGATGCTCCCTCTAGTGTGACTTTACACAGAGGGTCCGTGAGCCTAGAGCAAGGAAACTCGCTCAAGGCCTTTTACTGCAGCCGGGAGGGGAAGAGTAGGAGGGTTTCTGGAGTCTGTGGACCCTTTTATCCAGAATTAAGGGCCTAGTTTTCTCTTTGAGAATTATTATTATTATTGTTGTTGTTATTATTATTATTATTTGTAGTACTGAGGGCTGAACTCAGGGCCTGGGGCACACTAGGCATGTGTTCTACCACGGAGCTACATCCCCAATCCCCCTCTTTACTTTTTTCTGTGTGTGCTACTGGGGATTGAACCCAGAGATATGCCCCAGCCCTATTTTATTTTTTATATTGAAACAGGGTCTCACTAAGTTGCGGAGGCTGGCCACGAACCTGAGATCCTCCTGTCTCAGCCTCCCAAGTACTGAGATTACAGGTATGTGCCACCATGCCTGGCCCGACCTTACACTTTAGTTTTTATTTCGAGATAGGGTCTTGCTAAGTTACCCAGGCTGGCCTTGAACTTGTGACCCTCCTATCTCAGCTTCCAGAGTAGCTGTGATTACCGGTGTGTGCCACCGTGCCCAGGAAGAAGTATTTGATTCTTTTCTTTTGACAGTGCTGAGGATCCAACCCAGGGTTCTCTGGCATGCTAGGCTCATACTCTCCCACTCAGCTAAACCCCCATCCCCCGGCTCTGTTCATTACTATTTGCTCTTGCACTACTAACCTATTCAGGAGGGAACTAATCCAGTCTCATGAGATTGACATGAGTCCCTCTCAATGACCTAATCACCTCTTAAAGACCGCAATACCCCACAGCACTGCCATATGGGGACCAAACCTCAAACTAAGCTTTGGTGGGAACAAACCATATTCAAACTGACGCACATGTCTTAAATTTTAAGATTTGAAATATTTATTTTTTACTTTTATTTACTCTCTTTGCCCCATCTTTGTTCATTGTACCTTTTTTGTGGTACTGAGGATTGAGCCCAGGGGCATTCTACTTATGAGCTACATCCCCAGTCCTATTTTATTTTTATTTGGAAACAGGGCCTCACTAAGTTGCTGAGGCTGGCTGTGAACCTGGGATCCTCCTGTCTCAGCCACCCAAGTACTGGGGTTACAAGAGTGCGCCACCATACCCAGCTCATTGTACCCCTTTTTAAGATGCTTGTGCTATCATTGTCTTTTACCTCCTCAAACTTCTTCATTGGTTTCATCCATTAATTCATTCAACAAATACTTTGTTGTGTGCTTTCTATAACCAGCACTGCTCTAGTTTGGAGGATGTATCAGTGAATAAGACCAGGTTCCTCGCCTCATGGTCTTACATTCTAATTGAAAACAGAAGGCAAACACACACATATATTCATAACACACAAAATTAGGTCATGTGGTAATAAGCATCATGAAGAAGTCAGCAGTGCAAATGAATGGGGAGAGGGAGGTTGGTAGTGATCTCAGGTACTTTGTGTGGGAAGGCCTCTCCAAGGACTAGTACCATTGCTTTTGATGCTCTTTCTTCTCAAGTCTGCCAAGGTATTAGTGACCCATTTCTGCACCTCTCATTGTACCACCCTCTTACCTGTACCTTGTCTCAATGCATCCTTCATGTCCACACTTTCCTATGTTTGTCCTCACTCTGGACTTCTTCCTGACTGTATATATTCTCTCCCTAATTACTTCCAAGTGTTTTCTTTAAAACAGCTTAGCTCCACGAAATAATTTGCATATGGGTGTGTAACACATACTTTTACTATCATTCACATGCCCTGCAAACTGCTATTTTAGTCTTCCTTCCTTCCTTCCTTCCTTCCTTCCTTCCTTCCTTCCTTCCTTCTTCTCTCTCTCTCTCTCTCTCTCTTTCTTTCTTTCATTCTTTCCTTCTTGTGGTACTGGGATTGAAGCCAGGGGCATCTACCTCTGAGCTACACCCCCAGCCCATTTTAGTTTTTTTGTTTTGAAACACGGTCTCACTAGGTTTCTGAGAGTCTCACTATGTTGCTGAGGCTGTTCTCGAACCTGCAATCCTCCTGTCTCAGCCTCCCAAGTACTGGGATTACAGGCATGTGCCATTGCACCTAGCTTATTATAGAAATAATTCTAGCATAAATCAGAAGTTTTTAAAATTTTGGTTAGATACACTATCATATGTGGAGGACAAAAGGCACTGAACAGGTATCTCTCCCATCTCCTTCCCCTTAGCCCTCAAGTTCTGCTTACACTTATAAAAGTATCAATTTAATACAGCTTTGCCTTAATAATAGCCATTGTGGTGGGTATTCAATACTCAATTCTTGCTGAGCAGCATTTGTTGAAATCTGGAGTGGAAACCACTCTAAAAACAACAACCCATATCCATTTTGAGTGTGACTCACATTTTGAACGAAGCCCAGACCACCTGTTGTTTATTCCCTCCCATTTGGAACTCTACCTTCATTTCTGGGTTTCCTCTAGAGGACTCAGAACAGGGATTTGCACATAGGCTGCTGTTAAATAAATAAATACAACAATGGAGTGGACCCTGTGATCTTCATTAAACGATATGCAGAGGCTCAATCTCTAAGTTTCTAGGCAGGGCCCTCGGGAACATATACCATCTATAACGTGTGCCAGTGCTTAGCACAATACCTGAATGGTAATTACTATTGAATGCATGAATGAATAGAAAGGGAAGGGCCATGGCTACTAATTGTATAATCACCAGCTCTTCAGAACAATTTGATTCTGTCACATACATTTGGAAACTATGTCAGCCGCCTTCTTCTTCTTCTTCTTCTTCTTCTTCTTCTTCTTCTTCTTCTTTTCTCCTTCTTCTCCTTCTCCTCCTCCTCCTCCTCCTCCTCCTCCTCCTCCTCCTCCTTCTTCTTCTTCTTCTTCTTCTTCTTTTGTGGTGCTAGGGATTGAACTCAGGGCCTCATGCATGCTAGGCAAATTCTCTACCATGGAGCTACATCCTCAGCCCATATGTCAGCTTTCTAGGCACTTTCATTTTTATAATGCACAGTAGTTTTTATTAGAACAATATATATGGAACTGTATTATCTAGACAGATTCAACGGCCTACAAAAAGAGTACTTTGCACTCTAATTAAGAACAAAGCACCCAGTTGCATCAGATTGCACTTCAGAATCTCCTCTTTGTTTTCTTTTCATCTGATAATGCTGAACAAGGCATCGGAGGGATTGGGTCAGGCAGAGGAGCTATTTGAGGATTTAATTAATGGATTGCATCTCATAGCAGCTTTAGAGGCTGTGCAGGTTAAGCCAGAAGGATGGCAGCACTGCGGTGGATAAGCAGCTTAGCTGTCAGTTTTGCAGGCTCTGAGATTTCCTTCTGTCACTTTGCCAGGGAATGAGTATCAGGCTCCGTCTACTTTACAGCTTCTCTCCTGGTCCCTGACTCCAGCTTCAGGGTTAGCCCCACCCAGACTCCATGACCCAGCTAGAGACAACATTTGGAAACTTGTCAGAAATGTGCAATCCCTAGCTCCACCCCAAGCATTCTGAATCAGTCTGCATGTTAGTAAGATCACGTCCGCATATTAAGCATAGACAAACATGATTCATTTTTTTTCCTTTTGTGGTACTGGGGATTGAACCCAGCTACACTCCCCAGCCCTTTTTATTTTTTATTTTGAAACAGATTCTCACTAAGTTGGTGAAGGTCTTGCTAAATTTCTGAGGCTGGTCTCGAACTCATGATCCTCCTGTCTCAGCCTCCCAAGTATAACTGGGATTATAGGTGTGCACCACCACACCCGGCTAATTCTAAGCACAATTCTAAGGGGCTGCAGCCCAGCACTGAACAGCATGGTTATCAAATTTTAGTGAGTCTCAAAATCATTGGCAAATGCATGAAAGTGAAAATTCCTGATCCTCAGCACAGAGATTTTGATTCGGGGAATCCTTGAAATCTGCCTTTTCTTGGATATGTAGGGCTGGGTTGGTTCAGTTCAGGCTCAGTCCCGATGGTTGGATTTCTACATAGTTTCATTATCTACCCCAGTTTTAGTAACTTGTGCCATTGTGTCTCTGTCTTTCCTTTAAACACTGTTTTCAGTATTGGAGTTCAGAATTTCTATGCAGAAAGGTCTTAATACAGCAATCTAGTTTGAAGAAGGAGCTTGAAAATATTTTTATTTAACACTTTATAAGATTGAAGAACCATCAGTTGTCCATAAAAAAATTGGAGATGAAGTTAATGAAGATTATTAGGTATACCATTACTATCTACCTTATTCTTACCAGTCTCTCCCTGGGCCCAGACCCCTTCTCCTGAACTCTAGGTTTGCAGTTAGAGTTCTTCTATCACAAGCATCAGACCAGTATCTGCCTAAGTCAACACAAGAATTTACTAAGAAGATAGCAGATGGCTCACAGAATCAATAAGAAATTTACAGAGCAAGGCTCATACATGGTTAGAAAGCCAGGCCATGGTAGAAGTCTGGGTAGCAGGAACTTCTCAATAGTTTCCTCTTGGAGTCATTCCTGGAATGAATGAACCCCAACCATTTTCAATCTTTTTGCTATTCTTCTGAAGATTCAAATCCCAGGCCAGGAACATTTGTCCTAGCTTGCTAGCAGAGAGATGGTCCCCTTAAGCAACAGTCTTCACAGACTCTAATAGGGTGGGTAATTTCTCAGTGGAAATGGTTATGCTAGAATAGATACCTGGCAGCCAAAAAAGTAGTCAGTGGGAGCCAGGCACAGTGGCACACACCTGTGACCCCAGCCACTCAAGAGGCTGAGGCGGGACTGTTATAAGTTTGAGGCTACCTGGGTAACTTAATGAGCCCTGTCTCAAAATAAAAACTAAAAAGTGTTCAGGTTTTAGCTCAAAAGTAGAAGGCTTGCCTAGCATGTATGAGGCCCTGGGTTCAATTCCCAGTACTGGAAAAAAAAATTAAAGAGCATTCAATGTCCACCAGTTGGTGGGTGGGGTCTTGCTACCCAATGGTGCACTTCTGTGGCTTCTCAGGCTTCACTAGAAGTAAATTTCATGAGACAAGAGATTTTTGTCTGTTTTGGCCCCTGCTTTATTCCATGTGCATGGAACAATGCCTGACACATGGCAGATTCTCCAAAGATATACATATACATATATAAAATATATATATATATATATATATTTTGCAGTACTGTGGATTGAACCCAGGGGCATTCTACACTCCCAGCCCTATTTTTTTATTCTTTATTTTGAAACAGGGTCTCACTAAGTTGCAGAGGGCCTCACTAAGTAGCTGAGGCTGGCTGCGAACCTGCGATCCTCCTGTCTCAGCCTCCCAAGTACTGGGATTACAAGCATGCGTCACCACACCCGGCTCAAAGATATTTTTTGAATGAATGAATGAATGAATGACTAGAGAAGCTGTATGGCATAATGGTTCAAATACAGCCTTGGGAGTCAAAGCCCATCTCTATTACTTCCTAGTCATGTAAACCTTGGGGATACTTGACTTCTTCATACTTTTGTGTTTAAGTTTCCTCATAGCCAAAGTGGCATTGGAAATCATAGATCCTGTATCATAGGGTTGAAGTTAGGATGTGCTTGGAACACTGCCTATTATGTTGGCTATTGTTTAGTCCACCTATTGCTGAACAACAAACCCAAATTTAGGGACTTAAATCAACATCTTATGTATTAGCTCAAAATTCTGCAATTCGGGCAGGTCTCAGCAGGGACAACTGGTCTCTTCTCTGTGATGTCTGCTGATGCTGGAACTTCCATGATAGCTTTGTGGCTCACATATCTGGCATCTAAGCAAAGAGAGCACAGAGGGTTGGGGCAGGCTGGAAGAGATTGCCCGGGGTGGTACATCTGGGGCCTTGGTTCTTGCCGTTAGCTGGGTTCTCAGTACTCCATGTCGCCTCCATCCTGCTCCTTTTCATGTGGCCTCCCCCATGGTCTCTCCATGCATCTCTGTGCTGCCACATAAAGCATCTGGTTATCCTCCTTTTGAGAATGGGAGCTGTGGGGTCTTCTTAAAGCTCCATCCTTATTAAGGCGTAGGTCTAAAGGCTTAGGTGGTATTCTGCTGGCTTTTCAGCCTCAGCACTGTTGACACTCTGAGCCAGAGAATTCTTTGTGTGGGGACTGTACTATGCATTGTAGAATACCCCTGGTTTCTACCCATCAGAGTAGGGGTGCCAATATCACCCTCCTCCCAAATTCCTCATTGTTGACAAACAAAATAATCCCCAAATACTGTAAAATGTTCCCCAGAGGGAAAAATCTTGTCTGGTTGAGAATCACTAGGTTAAAGCAAGTCACAGATCCGGCCTAGATTCAAGAGACAGGCTTTACAAGCGTGTGAGTACCAGGAACACGGTTGATTGAGGACCATTAGTGTAGGGACTCCATGGCTATCATCACCTGTGAACCTTGTTGGCACAGGACTCCCTGTTCCTGAGTTCTTATGTGTTTGTTCTCTCTCTCTCTCTCTCTCTCTCTCTCTCTCTCTCTCTCTCTCCCACACACACACCACCTAATGGGCTCCTCACTCTATCTGCAGTTTGTATTTCTCTTCCCTGCTCTTGGCTTCCTCTTCTGCATCACCCTAGCTACCAGTCTAATGTTGCTTCTCCTCTCCCTAGCCTCTGGAGTTCACTGAGCTGTCTCTAGTGCTCATATTGTAGCACAGGACCAGGCTCTGGGCACAGATAAGGCTTGCTCATGCAGCCTCTGAATGTCATACTGTCTCATATGCGCTCTCACAAAAAGACACTTGCCTTATCAGCCCTTCGTCTCCCCTAACTAGCTCCTAGTTTGTCTTCAAGATTCGGCTCAGGGGCCCCCTCTTCTAGGAAACCTTCCAAGAAAGCCCAGTCTCTAATCTGATGCAGCAATTTCTTGAGGGCAGAGGCCATTTCATTTTCATCTTTGTGTTCCCACTACAGTGTCTACTGCACGGAAAGTGTTTCTTAGATCAATAAAATAATGATGTAAAGGCGAAGTTATGAGTTTAAAGTTTGAGGAGAGTCTGCGTACACATGTGAGTGAGTCATGGATTTTCTGGGGGAAGAGTCCTCTGGGCAGGAGGAGCAGCTAGTTCAGAGGCTGGAGGCTGGAGTTCACAGAGGCTGGAGCAGCTGTGGTGTGTTTGAGGAAGGGCTAGGAGGCTAAAATGGCTGCGAGGGGTGGGAGATGGGGCAAGAGGAAGGCTGCAGAGGGTTGCACAGGGAACCCAAAAAAGCCATTTGGCTTTGTAGGTCAAAGTAAGGGCTCTGAGGCAGGTGTGGTGGCACAGGCCTATAACCCCAGTACTTGGGAGGCTGAGACAGGAGAATCACAGGTTCAAAACCAGCCTCAGCAGCTTAGCAAGACCCTTAGCAACCTAGCAAGACTCTGTTTCAAAACAAAAAATTTAAAAAAAGGGCTGGGGGTGTAGCTTGGAAGTAGAATATCCCTGGGTTATCCCCAGTACCAAACAAACAAACAAATGCAAAGAAAGAAAAAGAAAAGAAGAAGAAAAATAAAAAAAGAAAAGTAAAGGCTCTAGATTTCATTCGGAAGGTTTTGCGCAGAGGAATGACTTACACTGACCTCTGTTGTTAGGATATTCTGGCTCCTGCGATGAGAACGGCCTGCGGTAAGGCTGGCCTGGGAGGAAGCAGCAAGGCCAGTCGGGAAGCTGTGATCCGCAGGAGATGATGATGTCCTTTCCTGGTAGACTGGATATGGGATGTGAGAGAAGGAGTGATATCAGGGATGACTCCGGGTTTGGGACCTGAGTGAGAAGAGAGGGCCATTTTCTGGGGGTGGAAATGAAAAGCTTAGTACTGGTATGTTAAGTTTGAGATTCTTACTGTATATTCAGTTGTTTGCAGAGCACACAGTTGGAAATACAAGTGCAAATTGCAGGGGAGGTATATAAACTGCAGATATGAATGTGGAAGTTATTAACTCTGTTCCTGAAGCTAGGACAAACTTCTGTGATTGAAAAAAACAACAGCAAAATACAATGGCTCAATACAATAGAAGTTTCTTTCTCATAATTCAACTGTCTGAGAAAGTTCCAGATTATTGGCAAACTGTGACAGGATTTATTTCTATGGAGAGATGGGGACAAAAACTTGATTGAAGTGGTTCAGTGAAGAATGGGGAATTAAAACTGGAGACTGTGGTGAGACTCTGTTTCAAAATAAAAAAAAATTAAAAGGGCTGGGGGTATAGCTCAGAGGTAGAATGCCCCTGGGTTCAATCCCCAGTACTAAAAAAGAAAAAGAAAAATAATTGGAGACTGTGCAGATAATTCAGTCAAGGAGTTTTGTTATAAAGGAGAGCCAGAAGCTGGGCATGGTGGTACACACCTGTAATCCTAGTACTTGGGAAGCTGAAACTGGAGGATTGTAGGATCAAAGTCAGCTTCAGCAACTTAGTGAGGCTGTCGGCAACTTTGTGAGACCCTGTTTAAAAATAAAATTAAATACATAAAATAGGGTTGGGGGTGTTGCTCAGAGGTAGAATACCCCTGGATTACCACACACATGTACATGTGCACTCACACACACACTCACACGTTCACAGGGGGTTTGTGAGGTGGAGCCAGAAATGAGGTGGTAGCTTGGAGGGAGATGTAGGTTCAAGATGGTGTTTTTGCTTTTGTTGTTGTTGTCATTGTTTTTGTAGTGCTAGGGATCAAACCCTCGTCCCTGACCATGCTACGTAAGTGCTCTACCACTGAGTGTACTCTCAGCCCTTGTTGATTTTTTAAAGGCTTTTTAAAAAAATAGGAAAAATTACAGCATGTTTGAATGCTAATGGAGAGAGAAAAAGATTGATGGTGCGGGAAGGAGAGAAAATTTCATGAGCGGGTTTTGAGTGCATGGAGGAAATGCCAGCCAGAGTGAGGGCTTGACTTTAGGTAGGAGCACGGATGCCTCATCCATCAAAACACCAGGGCAGCCCGAGCATGCAGATATGCATGCAGGTGGTGTGACCAGCTATCCTGCTTTGTCTGGGACTGAGGGGATTTCTGGATCATAGGACTTTCAGTACCCAAACCAGGGCACTGAAACCAGCCCTGAGCAAACTGGAAGGGTTAGACACCCTAGAAGTAGGAAAGTTTGTAGTGGAAGTTTATGGACTTGACCTTTTGATTGCTTTGAGCATTGCCAGATGAGAAAGGGTAAAAATTCCTCAGTGGATTGAACCTATTATTAGGTGTGTATGTAGCCTAAAACCCAGCATTATGCAATGTGTGGGATATTTCAACAAGTGAGTTGTAGATCTTCAGCTGAGATGTAACTCAGTGTAAAGCACTTTCTCTAGCATGCATGAGGCCCTGGGTTTAATCCTCAGCATGTTGGCCTCCCTCCCCACCCCCGACAAAAAACTCTCCAAAGCAAGTTATCATTCTTGTTCTGGAGAAGCTTATACTGGAACAGAGACCTGAGCATGACTGCACACAAGGCAAGTCAATGTGAAATGTCTGTAATGATTTTAGTCATTCTAAGTCATATGCATCATATTCCATATTCTTCAGGAGCATAATATCTACTAGAGTAAATATATTATTTACTAAATAAAAATATAATATTTAATAAAATAATATGAAACATTTCTTCTTTTTCCTTTAGTACTGCAAATTGAATCTAAAAGCATTCTACTTCCGAGCTATACCTCCAACCTTTTTAATTTTTTTCTTTTTTAAAACAGGGTCTCACTAAGTTGCTGAGGGTCTTGCTAAATTGCTGAGGCTGGCCTCGAACCTGTGATTCTTCTCTCTTAAGCCTCCCAAGTACTGGGGTTATAGGTGTATGCCACCACCATGCCTGGCAAGGAATATTTTTTGACATTTACTGATTTCCAGAGCTGTACATCAATTATCTTTTTTTTCTTTGTAATATTAGGAATTGAACCCAGGGCTTTGCACATGCTAAGCACATGTCCTACCATTGAGCTACATTTCATTCCTTCCTTCCTCCCCCATACTGAAGATCAGACCCAGGGGTGCTCTCCCCCTGAGCTATATCTCCCAGTCCTTTATATTTTTTATTTTGAAACAGGGTCTTGCTAAATTGTCCAGTTGGCCTCAAACTTGCAATCCTCCTGCTTCAGCCTACTGAGTAGCTGGGATTATAGGCTTGGACCACCATTCCTGGTCAACTACTCTCTCTTCATCTTCACAACCTACTGGGTATGTTCTTCAATTATTATCTCCACTCTACCGCTGAGGAAACAAATGCACAGTGATTAAGCAATTTGTTCCAGGTCACATAGGAAGTGGTAGAGAAGGACCTTAACATCTGGCTGATTCCACAACCCAACTACCTTTCAGCACTTCACTGCTTTGCCTTGTAGGGATTACTATAATGTGTGGGAATGAATCAGCAGCAGCACAGACAAGTGCCCTACAGATTTAGAGGAAAAAGAGATAAGTTTTGTTTGAGGCAATTAAAGCAGCCTTCATGAGGTAATGTCACTAAATGGAACTTGAAGGAAATTAGGACTTCATTATGCAGAGGTAAGGGATGGATGTATCCTGCATAGGAACCTCGATAAGCACTGAAGTTCTCCTTTTTGTCACCTACTATCTTCATGGACTCCCACGTTCTATAATCAGGTTGGTTTTTCTTCCCCTGCCTCTGTATTAATCAATTTTCAGTGCTATAATGAAATACATGGAGCTGGGTAACTTGTAAATAAAGAGGCTTATTTAACTCACAGTTTTGGAGGCTACAAGTCTAAGATTGAGTGGCCCTATGTGTTTGGCCTCTAAGTTCTGGCCTATGGCAGACAGCATCATGATAGAATGTGTGCAAGAGAAAGAGATCACGTGGTGAGAGAGGAACCCAAGAGACAGGGAGGAGCCAGTCTTGCTCTTTTATAACTACCCCTCTTGCAGGAACTAACTGTACCCACCTGAGAACTACTTAAGCTCTGTTTCAGATGATGCCCCCAATGACCCAATCACTTTGCAGTGATTCCTATAAGTCCCACCTCCTGTTACACTGACGCAATGGGGACCAAGCCTCCAACACATGAACCCTTGGGGGACACAGTCAGACCACATCCAAGCCACAGGGGCCTCCAAGAGGGGCTTGGGATTTCTAGAAAGTGGAATCACAGAGTGGAATGTTGACTTCCACTTTTTTTGTGTGTGTGTGGTACTGGGATTGAACCCACAGGTGTTCTACCTCTGAGCTACACCCTGAGCCCTTTTTATTTTTTGTTTTGAAACAGAGTCTGGCTAAATTGCTGAGAATCTGGCTAAGTTGTTGAGGATGGTCTCAAACCTGTGATCCTCCTGTCTCAGCCTCCCAAGTACTGGGTTTACAGGCGTGCACCACCACACCCTGCTGACTTTGACTTTATTACACAATTAGCTTGTCTCTGGAGTTCTAGAATGAACAACAGAACTCTTTTGGTCTTCCATAAAATGAGTAAATGAATAAATTTATTACTTAAATATAATATTTTAAAAGTGTGACATACATACAGAAAAATGTTTAAACAATAAGTATTTTTGTTAAGTGAATTATCTATTTAACCAGAATCCAGATTAAGAAATAGGACTTGACCGGGAGTGGAAGTGTACATCTGTAATCCCAGTACTTGGGAGGCTAAGGCAGGAGGATTGCAGTTTCAAGGACAGCCTCAACTACATAGTAAGACTGAGTGACTTAGCAAGACTCTGTTTCAAAAAAAAAATAAAAAGGGCCAGGGGTGTAGCTTGGAGGTAGAATGCCCCTGGGTTCAATCCCCAATACCAAAAAAAAAAAAAAAAAAGAGAGAGAGAAAAAAGAAAGCAGGACTTTACCAGTACCCCTTTCATACTATTTTTGAATCAATAACCCTCATTAGTTGGCAGGTTAATGACTATCCTGATCTCTAAAATAAAAGTTTAGTGTTGCCTGTTTCTGAACTTCATGCAAGTAGAATCCTACATTTTGTTCTTTTTTGTATCTGGCCTCATTTATTATTTATGTTTGTGAGATGCACCCATATTGTTGGATACAGCTGTAGGGTTTTCAGTCTCACTGATGAATATTTCAGTGCATGAATATTTCAGAAAATTCCACTTTTTATTAAATTATTTTACTGTGATTTTTTTTTTAAATGGTGGTGGGGATTAAACCCAGGGCCTCACTAATGCTGGGCAAGTACTTTACCACTGAGCTGCATCCGCAGGCCATTTTACTGTGTTGGGGTAATTTCCAGTTTTTGGCAATTAGTAATAGCACTACATGAACATTCTTGCACAACCCTTTGGAAATGTGCTCATTACTTTTGAGCATAAACCTGCACGTGCAATTCAAAGGTATGCCAGACTTTTTCTAGAGCTTTCATGTCCTAGTGCTTTGCTGGGCTTCCAGCACCAACCCGCAGGTACAGGTGAGATTATGGGGTCAAAATGGCCACATACCAATGCTTTTGGGTTTACTGCAGAGCTTCTCACTAGTTCACCATATACTTCAGTAACTAGGCCTCCAGTGTGTACTACTGAGATGAAATTCAAGGGCCACATGTAGGCAATTAAAGATCAAGTAAAAGCAAGCTCCACCTTCTTCCTGGGTGACTCTGGTCAAAGCTTTGAACACAGTCAATTCTGGTTCCTTCTAAACAATTCCAATTGAAAAGACCTTGCAGTTAACCATTCATGGTCAAGGGTGTTTTTTGTTTTTTTCTTTTACCACCATGCAGCACATGACAGACACATGATAGTATTTATTTGATGGTAGACTGAGAGGCTAGATTACTGATGGCATACAGAGTTACATCCTTGTAACTTTTCATAGAACAAATTTTCTACACTTCCCACTAGCCACATGACACTATTAAGCATTTGAAATGTGGCTCATGTGACTGAGAAACTGATTTTTATATTGCATTTTAGTTCATTAAAATTTTTAAATGATATTTGGTTCAGTTGTGGAAAACTTTTAAGCATGCTTAGGCCAACTGGGACCTGTGAATCTACTTTTTCAGCTATAAATTTTATGAAATCTATATTCATATCGAGTATTTCTGATAAATATTTCACAACCATATTGAGATGCTATAAGTATAAAGGCACAGAAAGACTGCATTAAAAAAAAAGAATGCTACCAGCTACTCTGGAGTTTAAGGCAGAAGATTGCAAATTCAAGGCCAGCCTAGGCAACTTAGTGAGACCCTAGCTCAAAATAAAATCAAGAGGGTTGTGGAGGTAACTCAGTGGTAGAGCATATGTCTAGCATACAGGAGACACTGGATTTAATCTGAAATAGAGTCCCTTTAAGATTAAAAGCAACTTCCCATAACTACTTTTTTTTGTGTCTGGGGTTTCCTCCTCTTAAGAATGAAGGCTGAAGGGCTGCCCCCTGACCCAGGTGGTCCCAAGGAAGTGGAGACTGTTACATGTTTTTGTCTAGCACAGCCTAGCTAAATCTATGTATGTATATTTCCTGCCTTTTGTCCCACTATACCAACTCTGCTCTTCTTTTCTTTTCTTTTTTTTTTTTTGTACTGGGGATTGAACCCAAATGTGTTGTACCTCTGAGTTATACCCCCAGCCCTTTTTATGTATTTATTTTAAAATTTGAAACAGGGTCTAGCTAAGTTGCTGATGCTGGCTTTGAACCTGTGACCTTTCTATCTCAGCCTCCCAAATACTGGGATTACAAGTGTGTACCACCATGCCTGGCTTAACTCTGCTCTTATAAAATATCTTCATGCCCCTAAAGGCCCCTGAAGATGGAGATTAGAGAGAAATAATCTCCTCTATCATTCTCAACCTATTTTCTTCATCAACTTTTGTCTCCCAAATTTAAGTGGAGCCAAGTGCTAGAATTTTTATTCCCAATAACAAATCCCCAGTACTGGAAATTAAAAGAAATGAAGAATTATCCCACTAATTTTTATATTGATTACATGTCAATTTGATAACATTTTGGATACATTAATTTAAATAAAATATATTAAAGTTAAATTCTCTTGTTTCTTTTCCTTTTTTTGTTGTGGTCACTAGTCAATTTTAAATTACATATGTGGCTTGCATTATATTTCTGTTGGACAGTGCTCCTCTAGAGATCTCTAAATATAATGCTTCACTACACTTTCTGGTAGTCTTCTGCCTCAGAAAGCTAGGTGACAATGTCTATTTGTATACACAATATGTTCCTGACTGTGATCAGGAAGAGGAGGTAGAGGAGAATGAGCAGGAAGAGTGGAGTCAAACCTGTCCAAGTGTATAGCTGAACTCTGCCCCTTAAATGGGGGCCTTCAACAAAGCATTTAACCTGAGTGCGTCAGATTTCCCCTTATATAAATTGAGGATATGAATACTGCAGAATGCTCCGCCCAGATTCCCTGGATCTTATTTACTGTGCTTGCCTCCCCTGTGTAGTCATTTGCTTGACCAGCCCACACCTATGACTCTCTTTGGAGGAGTACTCTTGGGCTTTTGGAGCTGCACTGGTGCAGTCTGAAAGCCCAGCTCCTTAACTCGAATGGGGAAAAAAAGCTTTAATGTGTAATTTGCAGCCCAGAATTCCCCTGGAGCATCAACCTCAAGTAGAGACTTCACCTGGCAATTGTACCTTTAGCACCCCCTTTTCTACTTCCCTCCTCTGCTCTAAGGGTCAGCTTCTCAGAACCCAACTTAGAATAGCTACCTACTCATACATGTTTTAGCGATTAATTGAGAAGTGCCTGGAAGTGCCCAGAGAGGCAGTTCAAAACCCCACCCTTCAATGTTTATCATCCAATATACTCCCATGATTTTCTACCACATCAGGGAGATGTGAATTGTTGTGATAGTTGGTCTGGTTTGTCAACTTGACCCTCCTGAGATCATGTGACTTTGGTTGTGTAACAGCAGATTGAACCGGAAGTCCTGCCCTAGATGTGGGTAGCAAGGTTCTGATAGGTGCAGGACTTGGATAAAAGGAAGGAGAAAGCTGCGTAGAGTGAGCCGCGACTCTTCCTGAAGAAAATACGTTTGCTCTCGTCTGAGATCGTCGGTCTCCAACTCTGCCGTTTCCTTGAAGAGCTTCTTGATCTGCTCTTATCTGAGATCCTCGGCCTCCAGCCTTCGAGCTGAAACTTCACCATCGTTTCTCCGAAGAGCTTCCTTATCTTCACATCTTGGACTGGACTGAATTGGTGGTTGCTTCAATCCTAAGGCTCCAGCTCTTAGACCACCCGACCAGCTGCTGATTCCTCTGATTCTTCACATGCAGTCGAAACCCAGGACTACATTGTGAACCGATCTAATAAATCCTTCCCCCCACTTCCTTTCTTCATTCTGTGAATTCTGTTGATCTAGTGAACCCTGACCAATACAATTGTCCATGATTTTTTATAGTCCTCAAGTAGGTTTGCGTTGAGAACATCCATAGTCTCTCTCTCTCTGTCTCAGATTCTTCCTCCTAACCATTTCTTCATTAGCTTAGATGTAAAAACATGGAAGAACTCACAGGTTCATGGGACCTTAGAGAACATTGAATCCACTTATGAACAACCAATACTGCATATGTTTCTGTGCTTTCCCCCTGAGTAAAGTGTTAAGACAGATGCTATGAATAATTAAATCACCCTCAGAGTATAAATGGTACTACTTAAGAAGAGCATTAACAATTTCAAAATTTAAAAAAATTCTTTCAGTTAAAAATAGCTTACTGACTCAAATAAGACATGCACAGATATATATGCCTTTTCACTGTATAAATGAATATAAATGTTGCAGTTATAGCATTTTGAATATAAAAGACAATCTGTTTATATTTTCATATGCTTTTAGTTCATTGCTCTTTTATTCACTTTTTATTTATTTTTAAATGATACATAAAATTATACATATTAATGGGGTAAGTGATGTTTTGACAAATGTATACATTGTGTGATGTTTAAATCAGGTTAACCATATCTATCCACTCAAACATTCATTATTTCTTTATGGTGGAAACTTTTTTGTGGAGGGCTACTGGGGGTTGAACCAGGTACATTCTACTTCTGATCATACCCCCAGCCCCCCTTTTTATTTTTTTGCAACAGGATCTGGCTAAGTTATTGAGGGTCTCCCTAAGTTGCTAAGGCTAGCCTTGAACCTGTGATCCTCCTGTTTCAGCCTCCCAAGTAGTAAGGATTACAGGTGTGTGACATCGTGCCCAACTTATGGTAGAAACTTTTAATACACTTTCTTCTAGATTTTTGAATAGCTCATTCTTTTGACAAATTTTATTAACATTCATAATATCATTTTTGACATTTATTATATGCCAGACATGATTCTAAGACATTCACAGATACTACCTCATTTAATCTATAAAAAAACTGAGTTTAAATGTTATCTCTTCCTCTCTTAGTTGGCCACCCTCAGTTGCTCTCTTGTGGCTTTTATTACCCCCTGAAAACTTTATTTATTTGGCATATGTATTTATCATGCCTCCCCAACCCCTTCCCCAAATAAATTGCACATTTCAGACAACAAGGACTTTTCTGTCTTGCATTCTATCATATCCATAGTTCCTAGAAAAATGGCACATGGCAAGCACTCAGTAAATATTTATTGAATGTTAGAATGAAGAAAAACTTACTATAGATGACATCTCTGAATCCCAGAGAGGCTAAAAGGTTAAGATCTTAAAGCCAGTATTGTTAGTGACAAAACTCATATTTTGAATATCTTTCATACACTAAGCAGTTTGCCCTTTAAATTATGTGGGTTATAGAAGGAGGGCACATCTAGCCTGTAAGGAAATCACTCTTTGGTTAGGGAGGACAAACATTCACTTGTAGTTAATAAACATTTGCTAATCCTTGCTAAGCACTTGTCTTAAGGACACAGAAGTAAGCAATAAAAACAGCCCAGGCCCATGTGGAGTTTTGTTTTTTTTTTTTTTTTGGTCTGGACTGAGTAGAGGAGGAAGACATTGTAGGTAATGAGTGGGATATGCATTTTGAAAAAGAATGTACTGGGGTAGGAAAGAAAAGCGAGGTATCCTGACCAAATCAAAGGGTTCCGGAAGTCATCTCTGTGTGAAGGAATGTAGCCTGTTCAAGAAATAGAGAGGTACGATGTGAAGGTCACATAGAGGTGAGAGTAAGAATGGTAGTAGGTAGAGGAGAATGGCATTGAAATGACATATATAACTAATAATCTCACATGGTGAAAAGCAATGTGACCAAACAGAGGTTTATTACAGGTATGGGAAGTAAGAGAATGATAAGATTTCCACCGTAGAGAAAATTTCATGAAGTCATCGTAATGACACTCTGAGGGCTAAGAGAACACAGAGACGTTGAGATGAGCAAAGCGCATCCTGACAGGTTCTTGTTCTTTCTTCATTTCACTTTTTGAGTAGGTAACACATTCCCTATGGCTTTAAATATACATACTATATAAAACTGTAAGACATCTCACCTACACTCTTGTTTCTCATCTATCCCATCCTCAATACATAATCTTTTATATTGGTTTGTTTTGTATGTCATTTTGGAATTACTTTAGACAAATATAAACAATTATTCCCCCAACCTTTTATTGTACTATATAGAATACTATATATACCATCATATAACTTAGCAACTTATCTTTGAAATCTTTCAATATCAGCACATAAAGTACTTCCTTATTTTTAACAACTGCCAGTGCTCATATAAATGTATCATAATTTATTTAACTAGTCTTTTATTGATGAGCTTTTGGGATGTTTCCAGTCTTCAACTATCCAATAGTTTGGTAGATATGGCATCTTATAACTCTGGAAATATATTTATAGTTTTCAAAGCTATTGCCAAATTGTCCTCAACGGGGGTTATATAAAAATGCCTCCAAGTAGTTAGATTTAACTACAAAACTAACCATAAAGCCAGAGAAGCAAGTAAAATGAATTATGGTTTTAATCACACTACTAATGTACTTGCTCATTTTCCAAAAAAATTCTGGATACAACCAAAAGTTTGAAATGGAAAGTTGTTTTGTATGTTGGATAAGGTACAGATCCAAATTTTGTGAGTCCTGTAGCTTATGGAATTTGGAAGCCCTTCTTTGAGAAAAATAACATGAAATTACCAAATACAAACTTGCATGGCTTTAGAAGGGAGTCATGCAAGAGAGGGGTCCTAGAGTGTAAGCTTCGTTACCTTTGTGGCAAATCTGCTCTGTGTAGGACCTGCATGCACACATGTGGAGGGTAACAAATTACCTGTCCTTTTCACTTGGGTGAAACCATGTTCAAAAAAATATGGACTGCTGCTCTTAGCCACAGGTCACTGAGAACAAGGACCTAGGCCTTAGAGCTTGCAGCTCCCTGATGTATATAATATTCTGTATATTTTTGTACTATCTCCCCAAATGAGCAGTGTCTTTCATCTTGAACACCATACTCATACTTCTTGTTACTATTAGCAATATGACCATGATACAGAGCAAACTGTAACATTATAAAGACAATTCCCTGGGAAGAGTTCAAAGGGCCTCCATCAATCTCATCTATTTTGATAACAGGCATAAAAGTTCCAGCTGGTGAGTGGTTGCCGTTGAGAAATGACTTCCTCATACTAAGTTTGAAAGAGATAAGCTGACAAACTGTATTTAATGACTTGAAGTTAATGATCTATCTCTGTAATAGGCAGCAGTTTGTTTGCTCCCAGGTTCTGCTGTCATTCTGAAAGCTGTCACCATTATGATACCTCTGGGGAGAGAAGACAGCCAGCTGATGAGGAGACAAGCTTAGTCCTTGGACTAGCAGTGAAAGAGAAAACATAAGGGGAATAGAGAGGGAAGAAGAGAGGGATTCAGAACCAGGGTGAAGAGACAACACAATTAACTGATCTAATGGCAGTTAAAAATAAAGTGAAAATCAAATCAGAAAGAGTATAGAGCACAGAATTGAAATTTAGATCATCTTCTTTGTTCATCTAAAGTTTTCTTCTTCTTTGTCTGGAGTCCCTTCTGAGGGAGTTGGGAGGGGGGAGGAGGGAAACACACTAAACCACATGATGTATATATACAAACTTATAAGACTCAATCACTATGCAGAGCACTAAAGGGAGGGAAGGGGGAGGGAATAGAGTGGGATTTGAGGGAGGGCTAAATGAGCAATGTGTGCATGTATGATTCTGCTAACCTGACACTTATCAAATGTATAATTACAATGCACCAATAAATGAATATAATAAAAAAGAATTGAAATTTATAAATATGGGGGGACTGACAAACATGTTTAAAGTTTTAATGAAACTGACTACATCGAACAGAGAAAGACTCACATGTGACATTCAAAATATAGGCATTGTCAAATTAAGTGAGATTTGGAAGGAGCCCACAATCAGCCATTTGTATCACAAATTTTAGAGGTTCTGTGACTCTGTTTAAGTCATGTTGACCTTTAGCCAAATGTGCCTCATAAGCTGAGTTTTATGTTCATTTTCAGTTTCCAGAGGTCCACGGTGAACAGACTTGGTAACTACTTGCTAGGAAGGGTCTGCTATCACTCTTGCTTTTTCCTTTTATTTTGCTCAAGGGCCATTCATCAGGTTAGGAGGAGAAGCTCCCTGATGCCTATATACAAGATCATCAATTTACAACCACAACCCATATGGAAGAAATATCATTTTTTGCCCTTTCTTGTATTATTATTTAAATTAATATGGGTGTGAGGTTATTATTTTTTACTATTGGGGTTTTGTTTTTGTTTTTGCAGTGCTGGAAATTGAACACAGGGCCTCGTGCATGCTGGGCAAGTGCTCTACCAGAGCTACATCCCCTTACTGGTTTCTTTAAAATTCATCCTAGTCCCATTGTGGAAGAGTGAGTGGTAGAAATTTAATCTGTTGTTATTGGAGTTTTCTTTCCCTCTGATCACGTAGCAATCAAGAATGCTTACAGAAATTTGGGGGTGGAAGTTATGATCTCTCCTATAAGTTGAGTGAGGTTTTACAAGTAAACGGAATGCTTTTTAAAAAGCTCATGCTTTCTGCTCAACTTCAAACCACCTCTGAGAAAAGGGAACAAAAATTGAGCTATCTGCTTAAAGTGTAGGAGATTAAAGCTACAGAGAGAACCAACACAAGTTAATGTCCTAATAAATTACCTTGCTGAACCTACCAGTCTAGCAAAGAAATGACTGTGTTGAGAGACACGGTGGGAATAATGACAGCTGATTAGCTGGGACGACTTTTGAGCCTTGTACCAACTTGCACAGATGAAATCATTTGGCATGGATCTGCATCTGCTGAGCAAGTTTCCAATGCGTGTATGACATAGGGATGCTTCCTCATAGGTACGCAAGAGAAACATGTATTTGGATGGATGCGTGGGAATAGGAGAAGGGGAAAAAGGAGAGGAGAATGAGGATGTCTAACTATTATTCCTGAGGTTGGCCAATTTTAAGACCTTCACTGTTCATATTTTTGTGTTTTGACCATTACTATTTTTTTTTTTTTGGTACTTGGGATTGAACCCAGGGACATTCTAACTCCAAGCTACACCCCCAGCCCTGTTTATTTTTTGTTTTGAAAGAGATCTTGCTAGGTTATTGAGTCTCAGTACATTGCTGAGGCTGTTCTTGAACCTGAGATCCTCATGTCTCCGCCCCCCAAGTACTGGGATGACAGGCGTGCACCACCATGCCTGGCTTTTGACTATTACTCTTTATACTTAGGAAGTCGGATCTTTCATTTGAAAGTGTTTGCTTTTGAATTCTGTATTTTTGTTGTTGTTGAATGTGTGGCTTACACAATCAGAGGCTGTATGGTCCCGCAATGGCTGTCTGCAGGCAGGAGAACTAGGGAATCCGGCAGCTGCTCAGCCCAAGAAGCTGGAAACCACAGAGCACGCTGCAGCCCCAGTCTGAGGCTGAAGGCCTGGAATCCTCCTGGAGAGTTGCTAAAGCAAGTCTAAAGAATACGGAGTCCGATGTCCATAGACAATGGCAGCAGCAAAACAAACAAAGAAAACCCAAACACACTCACTCAAGCAGAGTCCAGCGTGGGTGAGTTTGTGAGCTTCACCCTTCTTCCATCTTTTTTTCTATCCAGGCCATTGACCCACCTGCCAATCATCTCTGGACACACTTCTCAGATGCACCCACAGTGTGCTTTACCAATTTTCTAGGTGTCTTTTAATCTAGTCTAGTTGACAACCACAATTAACCATCTCAGTAACCATTTACATGATTAATTGCAGAATTGATTGTACTAGCAAATGACTGGAAACAACTGAAATATCATCAGCAGGAGTCTGATTAAAACTAATTATAGCCAGGCACAGTGGGGCATGCCTGTAATCCCAGCAACTCAGGAGACTGAGCCAGGAGGATTGCAAGTGCAAGGACAGCCTGGGCAACTTAGGAAGACCCTATCTCAAATTAAAATTTAAAAAAGCGGGGGGGGTGGCTGGAGATGTAGATCAGTGGTAGAGCACTTGCCTAGCACAACCAAGACCCTGGGTTCAATCGCTAGTACTGCAATAAATAAATAAATAAATAATAAATGAATAAATAAATAAGTAGTGACATAGCTGTAAAATCGAACAAGGAAGTATGCTATAATGAGCATGAAAACCTTCTCTCCCATTCTCATCTCAAATCTACTCACTTCCCTCAGAGGCATAGGCAATTTCTTATGTATCTTTTCAGAGTTTCTTTATACACAAATAAATACAAATATAGATTCTTATTTTCTCCTCTCCCCCCAAAAATAGGGCAGTTTACACACTGTTCTGTCCCTTATTTCACTTAATAATGTATCTTGGGTCTCTTTTAAAGGGAAGCCTTTCGTTTGCTCAGTGTTTCTTTTTTCTTTACCTTTTAAAAATTTTAATTAAAAATTTTTTTTCAGTACTGGGGATTGAATCTAGGGGTGTTCTACCACTGAGCGACATCCCCAGGCCACCCCTTTTTTGTGGTGCTGGGGATTGAACCCAGGAGTATTCTACCTCTGAGCTATACCCCCAGCCCTATTTTATTTTTTATTTGGAAACAGGGTCTCACTAAGTTGTTGACGGCCTCACTAAGTTGCTGAGGTTGGCTTCTAACCTGCGATCCTCCTGTCTCAGCCTTCCAAATACTGGGATTACAGGCATACACCACCCTGGCTCCCAGTCCTTTTTATGTTTTATTTTGAGACAGGGTCTCACTAAGTTGCCCAGGCTGGCTTCGAACTTGTCCCCCTGCCTTAACCTCCTGAGTAGCTGGAATTATAGGAGTATACCACCATGCCCAGCATCCAGTCTTCTTTCCTGTTGAGTGGTAGCATTTTCAAGTTTTACAATATGCATGTAGCTCTTGCATATTTCTTGTTATGGTCATTCCCAGATATATTATTTTGTGTTGCTTTTGTGTTCTCTTCCATTCTATCTTTGTGTGTGTGTAGGAGCGGCACTGGGGATTGAACCCAGGGGCATTCTACCTCCGAGCTACAGCCCCAGCCCTATTTTATTTTTGTTTGGAAACAAGGTTTCCCTAGGTTGATGAGAGTCTCACTACTTGCTAAGACTTTCCTTGAACCTGAGATTCTCCTGTCTCAGCCTCCCAAGTACTGGGATTACAAGCATGCACCACCACACCCATTTCCCATTCTATCTTTAACTAGTTAAGTTAACAACTAGTTAAAGATAGAAAATAAAGATAAAGATAGAAAATAAATGATAAATCATAAGTCAATTCCATTCTATCTTTAACTAGTTGTCCATTTATGTTTTAACTTCTGTTTATTAGCTTTTTAATTCTTTACTTTTCTCTAGATGTTTAAACATTTTCACAATGCTTAACTCAAAGTTTAACAAATCTTACTCTTTCGGCTGAGGCTTCTCTTCACAATGCAAAGCTCTATATCCTGATGCTTTTGGTGCCGTGATTGCTGTGTGCTGCAGAACACTCAGGGCTTCTCACAATAAGATATGTCTCCCAACATTCAGAGAATAATTATTATTCAGGAGCTAGGTATACGGGCATTGCTGGACAACAGTTCAATGAAAACTACAAAATAATTTCATAAAACCAGCCATTCATTTACTGCTACACGGCTAGACGTATCTTTCACAGATGTTTGGTGCGTCAGTGGAACTACAGTCTGCATTTCTTTGATGCTCACAACCCACAAAACCTCACATTTCTGGGAACCCAGAGTAAAAGCCTTTCATGTGTCTGGTTTGGGGCTGGCTCAGCACCTATGAGCCCATCTATCAGTAAGGTCTTCCTACTTAATCATGTGACCTGCTTGCTATCAAAGGATGTGCAATTTTAATGTAATACAATTACAATAAACGCTTTTCATTCCTGTATTACTTATAGGCAGTCATAGTTGGCCAGGAGAGACAAATATTATCAGGTCTATTATATAATCCCTACTGAATGAAGCATAAGTGCGTGGCTTTTACATAAGACAATGTTATATAGTTCTTTTCCAAAAAATTGGTATTCATAAGGTCATTCAATCAAAACCCAAATATTTGTGACCAAGTATCATTCCCTTTCAATAAAAGCCTTACATTTTCATAATAGTCTATAATAACTGCTCCCAAATTATGGCAAAAATATTTTTCAAAGTCAGGTTTCCATTATTCAGGGGAAAATTATAAGGTTTGTGGCTCTTCTTAGGCCAAATTTCTCTCTCGATGCCTATTTTCCAGTTATTTCAGGTTTTCTTGGCAGCTCCATCAGAGCCCACTGGGGAGAAATGGAAATCATGAGATTTGGAGTATCGGTTAAAGAATTACAAAAGTGTTAGAGCTCATCTAATTCAACCTCCTCATTTCAGAGGTAGAGAAACGAGGGAAGGGAACTGATAAATGACTTGCCCAGCATCATGCAGTGGCTTCCGAGAGAGCCAGGACTGGAGGCCATGTCTCCCGCTTCCCAGCCCATCATTCCTTCTTCCACATCATGATGCACATTCCCAGGCATGAACAAGAAAACATGCGCCAATAATTATTACTGACAAAGATGCGATGACTGCCACTCTTGGGAATCTTCCCAAGGGAATCGAAGTCAGATTACTGTAGGAATACATACATTCCCATGTTTATAGCAGCACAATTCATGATAGCCAACCTATGGAACCAGCCTCGGTGTCCATCAACAGACAAATGAATTATGAAATTATGGTATGTACATATGACGGAATTTTACTCAGCCATAAAAAAGAACACAATCATGTCATTTGCACGAAAATGGATGGAATTAGAGAATATGATGCTGAGATTAGCCAGTCACAGAAAATAAAGCTTTATATATTTTCACTCATATGTGGAAGCTAGAGAGAAACTGAGAAACAAAGAGGATTTCAGATAAATGAGGGGAGATACTAGTGGAATGGGGGAGGAGGATTCAGGGAGGGAAGTGGGGAGAAAGGGGAGATCCGATGACAGAAACTATTCAAATAATCCTTTGTTCAGACATGAAGTTATCTGTATTAATGTAAATATTATCTATGGGGGGTCGAGAGTGGGAGGGACCCAGAGGAAAACACACAACGAATGCTGTGTGCATGTATTTGTCACTCTGAGCCTCACTACGATGTATAATTATGATACACTAATTTTAAAAAAGATGTGATGACAGCTAGTGAAACTTTAGTGAATGCATGAAATATTTTTTAGAATATTCTTTTATATCCAGGTGTGGTGGCACACATCTGTAATCCCAGTACTTGGGAGGCTGAGACAGGAGGATCACAGGTCCGAAGCCAGACTCAGCAACTTAGCAAGACCCTGTTTCCAAATTAAAAAAATAAAAATAAAATAGGGCTGGCAGTGTAGCTCAGAGGTAGAATGCCTCTCGGTTCAATCCCCAGGACTGCAAAACAAAACAAAAAGAATATTCTGTTCCTAGTGGGCAATCTCATTCACTTCCATGGCCATTATTACCTGTGTAATGAATGACTTTAATATAGCAAGCCCTGACCCCTTCCATATACTCCATTGCCTGTTACCACAGCTCTGCCCACCTAATTCACAACCACTCTAATCCAATTTTGCTGAAACCATTTATTTTTAATTTGCACCACATCTGTTGTTTCTGCATTTCCTATTTTGTTTCTTGGCTCAGTAATCACCCAGTTGTCTAAATCCTCACCTTACCCTTCATATCCGATTCATTATCAATTTCTGTGGCTCCGTCCCCTAGCTATTTCTCACCTACTTTCTCATCTCTTCATCTCTATTTACACATGTCAGAGTTATTTCTCACCAGGACTCTGCATTTATCTCTTTCCTCTTCAAGCTATTCTCCACACTCTTTTCAGAGCCATTTTTCTAAAGAATAAATATTTTCTTGCCATGCTCTTGCCCCCAAATTTTTACCATCTTCTTCACATGCATTAAATCAAGCCTGGGCAGGGGGTGTAGCTCAGTGGTAGAGTGTTTGCACAAGGCTGACAAGGCTGTGGGTTCCATCCCCAGAAGCACA
>PVJS01017659.1:0-12254 GCA_004027185.1 Glis glis
GCATGCTTGTAATCCCAGTACTTTGGGAGGCAGAGACCGGAGGATCCGGGTTCGCGGCCAGCCTCAGCTCTCTCTCTCTCTCTCTCTCTCTCTCTCTCCCTGTCTCTCTCTCTCTACTTAGTGAGGCCCTCCACAACTTTGTGAGACCCGGTTTCAAAATAAAGTATAAAAAATAGGGCCGGGGGTGTAGCACGGAGGTAGAACACCCCTGGGTTCAATCCTGGTACCACAAAAAAAAATTTTTTTAATTAATTAATTAATTAAATAAAACTCGCTGGGTATGGTGGCACACGCCTGTAACCCCAGTACTTGGGAGGCTGAGATGGGAGGATCGCAGGTTTAAGACTAGCCTCAGCAACTTAGTTGTGGGGCCCTTTACTCGGTGCCATGAAAGGGCCGGGTGAACTAGCAGAGGCCTGCTCTAGAGTACCGGGCCTCTTCCACGTGGCAGCGATTCAGCAATTCAGCGATTCAGCATATCAATAGCAAAGATGGCACCCCACCTAGCCTCAAGAGGGCTATGATAGGTTATAGGAGGTGTATGACCCGACCCGTCGCATGCCATTGGGCCACACCCTACTGCCCGGGGGTTCCTTTATGGGTTTCACTTTAAAACTGCCCTGTCTTCCTAAATAAACGAGATTTTGCTCGACATATTCTCCCGGCTCGTGGTGGGTGTTTCTTGAGCCGTCAGCGCTCATTTTTCCCTGTCAGTCCGTGCCACTCTCGGGCGGGACCCGAGACTTAGTGAGGCCTGATTTCAAAACAAAAAGTAAAATAGGGCTGGAGGTATAGCTTGGAGGTCGAATGTCCCTGAGATCAATCCCCAGTAATCCCCCCCAAAAAATCTCAACGTCGTTACCCACAGCGGCCAGTGGCTACCATGTTGGACAGAATGACGCCAGCCCATGCTGACCTGCAGGGTCCACCCAGAGGCGTCCCGGGTCCCCGCCGGCTGTTTGCATTTGTGACAGGGAAGCCTTCCACGAAACCAATCAGGTCCTCGTGTCTCCCGCCCACCTGGCTGCCAGGACGGAGCAGCCTCTCCAGGGAGCTCGGGGTTCTTCCTTCCCAGAGGGAGGGAGGGCAGGGGACGCATCACCCTGGGGTTTGGTCCGGGACTTGGCACTTTGTGTGACCACGTAGACACTTCATGTCCATTTTATTTTATTTTTTATTTTTATTTTTTGGTGGTACCGGGGATTGAACCCAGGGACATTCTACCTCTGAGCTACACCCCCGGCCCTATTTTTTTTTATTCTTTATTTTGAAACAGAATCTCACTAAGTTGCGGAGGGCCATGCTAAGTTGCTGAGGCTGGCCTCGAACCTGCGATCCTCCTGTCTCAGCATCACAAGTACGGGATTACAAGCATGCGCCACCACGCCCACCCCATTTTATTTTATTTTACTTTAGGCACTGCGGATGGAACCAGGGGCACTCTACCTCTGAGCTACACCTCCATCCCTATGTTATTTCTTATTTGGAAACAGGGTCTCACTACAGTGCGGAGGGCCTCGCTAAGTTGCTGAGGCTGGCCTCGAACCTGCGATCCTCCTGTCTCAGCTTCCCAAGAACTGAGATTACAAGCATAAGCCAATGCGCCCGGCTTCATGTCCATTTTACCAAGAGGAAAACTGAGGCTCCGGGAGCTAAAAACACCTGCTGCATGTCCCAGAGGACCGAGGTAAGGAAGGACAGAGAGGTGAGCCAAGGTTCATGGGGGGAATCCATCCCTCAAGCCCTCGGCCCTGGCACCCGCGCCCCACACAGCCCGGAGCAGTGCCCGGGGAGCACTCACGTAGATGAGTCCTGAGAAGTAGCGCTCACGCAGGTTGTGCAGCACGGAGGCCTCGTTGAGGCACGTCAGCTCCGCCATGTCCTCCACCTTGGAGAACTTGGGCGGGTTCATCTTCTGGATGTCGTCCTTGCCCACCGTGATCTTCTTGCCGTTCTCCACCAGCTCCACGACCACCTCGTCCCCCTTCTCCTCCTTGATGCTGGCCGCCTCGAAGCCTTGCTTCTCCGACGGCACCCATACCAGTTTCTTGGCCACCCAGTCGGCCTGGGCCACTGGGCTGTTGATGAAGTTCTTGTCCACGAAGAGGAACTTCTCATCGTCGCTGAGTTGGCCCTTCTGTGCCATGGTGCCTGGTGGGTCCCCTGTGGAAAAAGGAGACAGGGTCAGAATGGGGCCAGGAGCCGGGCGTGGTGGCGCACGCTTGTAATCCCAGTACCTGGGAGGCTGACACAGGAGGATCACAGGTTTGAGGACAGTCTCAGCAAGTAGTGAGACTCTCATCAACCTAGCGAGACCCTGTTTCAAAATAAAAATAAAAGTCATAAGGCCAGGCATGGTGGCGCACGCTTGTAATCCCAGTACTTGGAAGGCGGAGACTGGAAGATCCAGGTTCGCGGCCAGCCTCAGCTACTACTTAATGAGGCCCTCCGCAACTTCGTGAGACCCGGTTTCAAAATAAAGGATAAAAATAGGGCTGGGGGTGTAGCTCGGAGGTAGAACGCCCCTGGGTTCAATCCCTGGTACCGCAAAAAAGAAAATTCATAGGGCTGGGGGTGGAGCTTAGAAGTAGAATGCCCCAGGTTCAATCCCCAGTGTCACACACACACAAAAAAAAGAGAACGGGGTCAGGGCCAAGTCTCAAAGACACCTGTCACATCCAGGACACTGTCTGCAAAAATGTCCCACAAGTACAAGGATGCTCCCTGCGGTGTTTGTGTTGTCTTAAGGGCTTCAGAAAAGGGTTTGTATCACTGTCTATCATCACAAAACCCCCAAACAACCCAGACACCCGTCAACATGGGGCTGGGTAAACAAACTAGGCCATTTGCATACAGCGAAGCACTACCCAATGGCTAAGGAGAAGTACGTAGCCAGGTGCGGTGGCGCACGCCTGTGATCCTAGTACTTGGGAGGCTGAGACAGGAGGATCGCAGGTTTGAGGCCAGCCTCAGCAACTTAGCTAGACCCTCAGCAACTTAGTGAGACCTTGTTTCAAAATAAAAAATAAAATAGGACTGGGGGTGTTGCTCAGAGATAGAAGGCCCCTGAGTTCAATCCCCCGTAAAGGAGGAGGAGGAAGAGGAGGAAGAAGATGAAGATGAAGACCAAGAAGAAGAAGGTCTGCAGGTGTTGACATGGAACCACGTCCAAATCTCACTATTTACTGCAAAATAAAAGATGGGTCCTCAGATGACTAAACACAGAGTCACCACATGATCCAAGAATTCCCTTCCTAAGTATATCCTCAAGTGAAATGAAAGCACATACCCACATAAAAACTGGTACATGGCCAGGCGTGGTGGGCACGCTTGTAATCCAGTACTTGGGAGGCTGAGGCAGGAGGATCGCAGGTTCACGGCCAGTCTCAGCTACTTAGTAAGGCCTCCGCAACTTAGTGAGACCCTGTGTCCAAATAAAGAATAAAAAATAAGGCTGGGGGTGTTGCCCGGAGGTAGAATGCCCCTGGGTTCAATCCCTGGTACCGCCAAAAAAACAAAACACTGGTACATGACTGTTCACAGTAGCATTATTTATAATAGCCCCCAAATGTCTCTGAACAGATAAATGGGTAAATAAAATATGGTCTACTCACACAGTGGAATATTACTGAGCCAGAAAAAGAAATGAAATACTGACCCATGCTACAACATGGCCAAGCCTCGATGTTCAGAGAAAGCAGTTGGACATAAAAGGCCACATACCGCATGATTCCATTTATATATCATGGCCAGAATTGGCCAATCCAGAGAAACAGAAAGTAGAAGAGTGGCTGCCAGGAGTCAGAGGAAAATTCCAGGGTGACAGCTAAGGGGTATGCGGGTTTTTTTTTTAGAGTGATTAAAGTGTTCTAGAATTTTTTCATAGTAATGGATGCATGCACAACTCTGAACATACTAAGAGTCCTTGGACTGTACAATTTAAAGAGGTGAGGGGGAGAGTTAAGGGGTGTAGCTCAGTGGTAGAGAGCATGCTTAGCATGTGTGCGGCCCTGAGTTCAACGCTCCGTGCAAAAAATAAGTAAATGGGTGAATTGCATTGTATGTGAATTATAGCCCAGTAAAGCTTTTTTTTTTCTTTTTGAGGTACTGGGGATTGAACCCAGGGGCATTCTACCTCTGAGCTACACCCCCAGCCCTATTTTTTTATTCTTTATTTGGAAACAGGGTCTCACTAAGTTGTGGAGGGCCTCACTAAGTAGCTGAGGCTGGCAGCGAACCCGGATCCTCCTATCTCAGCCTCCCAAGTACTGGGATTACAAGCGTGCGCCACCATGCCTGGCTCATCGTAACTGTTTTCAAGTGTCATTTAGTGGTATCGAGCAACTTCATGTCACTTGGCGTCCATCACCACCATCCATCTCTACAACTCTTCCATTCTCTTGCAAAACCATTAAACACAGCTCGTCATTCATCCCCTCCCCAGCCCCTGGCACTCACTATTCTACTCTCCATTTCTATGATTCTGACTACTCTAAGCATCTCACGTAAGTGGACACATATGCTGTGTGTCTTTTATGACAGGCTTATCTCACTTAGCACAAAGTCATCAAAGTTCCTGCATGTTGTAGCATTGTCAGAATCCCTTCCTTTTTTAAGGCCGAATAATATTCCACTATTTCCTTATCCATTTACCCATCAATGGATACCTGGATTGCTTCCACATTTTTAGCTATGACATTCATGCTGCTGTCAATGTGGGTGCACTTCCTACTATGTCTTTGTCATATTTAACTTTCGATAACTTTTTATAAATCTGTGGTCAACAAAAATAGATATTTTTACAAAACCTTTCCAATATTTACAAAAAGAGAACCTAAGAAAAAAGACGTTCGTGCTCACTAGTCATTGAAGAAATGTGGTTGAAGCGGTGAGATGTTGATTCTCGCCGGTCAGCTTGGCTAAGATGAAACCATCGATAACATCCAGTGGAATTAAGAAAGTAGGATTGTAATCCCAGTACTTTGGGAGGCGGAGACCGGAGGATCCGGGTTCACGGCCAGCCTCAGCTCGCTCTCTCTCTCCCTGTCTCTCTCTCTCTCTCTCTCTACTTAGTGAGGCCCTCCGCAACTTCATGAGACCCAGTTTCAAAATAAAGTATAAAAAATAGGGCCGGGGGTGTAGTGCGGAGGTAGAACACCCCTGGGTTCAATCCCCGGTACCGCAAAAAAAAAAAAAAGAAAGTAGGAGACAGGCCTCTGTGTACTCTGCTCCTGTGGATGGGAAAACCCTAAAAACTGTTCAGACCCCTTGACTTGAAACCCTTTTTCTTGGATTTTAGCCTACAGAAACAGGTGCTAACCAATGCACATCTTGTGGGCCGCAGTGCTGTTGGGAAAAGAAAAACCTGCCGGCGCCCAAGTGGTCTTCAGGCCCGGTGCGGCTGTGGAGTATCCACTGGATAAAACACTGTCATTCTGCTAAGTATTTAAGATGAGGGCTTTTATGTATGCTAAAGGGTTTTTTTTTTCTTTTAATATATTTCTTTTTTATTTTTTGGTGGCATTGGGGATTGAACCCAGGGGCATTCTACCTCTGAACTACACCCCCAGCCCTATTTTATTTTTATTTTGAAACTGGGTCTCCTTAGGTTAATGAGAGTTTCACTATTTACTGAGGCTGTCCTTGAACCTGTGATCCTCCTGTCTCAGCCTCCCAAGTACTGGGATTACAAGTGTGCGCCACCACGCCCGGCTCCTTTTAAATATATTTGTAGCGCCGGGCGTGGTGGCGCACGCTTGTAATCCTAGTACTTTGGGAGGCGGAGACCGGAGGATCGGGGTTCGCGGCCAGCCTCAGCTCTCTCTCTCTCTCTCTCTCTCTCTCTCTCTCCTCTTAGTGAGGCCCTCCGCAACTTCGTGAGACCCGGTTTCAAAATAAAGTATAAAAAATAGGGCCGGGGGTGCAGCGCGGAGGTAGAACGCCCCTGCGTTCAATCCCCGGTACTACAAAAAAAAAAAAAAATATATATATATATATATATATATATATATATATATATTTGTATGTTTTTTTTTTCTTTTAACATATCTATATTTTTTGTTTTTTGTTTTTGTACTGGGGATTGAACCCAGGGGCATTCTACCTCCAAGCTACACCTCCAGTACTTTTTATTTTTTTATTTTGAAATAGGGCCTCAGTTGCTGAGGCTGGCCTTGAACCTGCGATCTTCCTGTGTCAGCCTCTCAAGTACTGGGATTACAGGTGTACACCACCACACCTGGCTTAAAGGATAATTTACATGACATAAAGTTTTCCCATTGCAAATGTACAACTCGATGGTTCTTTTTTCAGTAAACTCAGAGAGTTGTACATCCGTCAACAAGACATTTTGGAACATTTCCATCACTCCCAAAAAGGTACTCTTGTGCACACTGTCATTATTCCCTGTCCCAGCCCCCAGGCCCTGGAAACCACTAATGTATTTTCTATCTCTATAAATTCACCTTTTCTGTGCATTTCATATAAATGGAATTATACAATAGGTGACGTCTGAACATATAAAGACCATGCAAAGATGCTTATGGTACTTTAAGTTAAAAACACGTAGAAATGGAATACTACTCAGCGATGAAAAGGAAAATGGTACAGTCTCCAAAGTATTCTGCTAAGTGAAGGAAGCCAGATCCAAAAGACCACAAGCTGTGTCATTCCATTAATATGGAAGTCTAGAAAAGGTATAATTATGGTGACAGCAGATCAACAGTTGTCAGGGACACATGTCAGTAGTTGCAAGGGGTACAAAAGAACCTTGTGCATGATAAAAAATATCCCATATCAGAATTACAGTGGTCATCACGTGACTGTATACATTTGCCAGAATTCATTGAGCAGTATACTTAAAAATCAAGTGAGGAGCCGGGCGCGGTGGAGCATGCCTGTAATCCCAGCAGAAAGCTGAGACAGGAGAATCACAGGTTCAAGGACAGCCTCAGCAAGTAGTGAGACTCTCATCAACCTAGCAAGACGCTGTTTCCAAATAAAAAATAAAAAATAAAATCTGGTTGGGGATGTAGCTCGAAGGTAGAATGCCTTTAGGTTCAATCCCCAGTACCACACACACACACACACACACACACACACACATCAAGCGAGGCCCTCAACAACTTAGTGAGACCCTGTTTAAAAATAAAAAATAAAATAGGGCTGTGTGTAGCTCAGAGGTAGAATGCCCCTGGGTTCAGTCCCCAGTATCAAAAAAAATGTTTTGATAAATTAAAAAAAAAACTTGTGAGTTTTAGTGTATATAGATACTTTGATAAAACTAATTAAAATATTTATAATAAAATCTTTCCTGTAATTTTATGTATATGTATCTACATTTTAAAGTCTAAAAACCTGCATATTCAAATATTAAACTATGGTTCTATCTGGTTCAGCATGGGACCACTGGACATCAATTTAAAAGATAACTATAGTAGTTGAAAGACAAATATCTTTAAATCCATATGTTCATAATGATTAAAAAATTTTGGAGCTGGGTGTGGTGGTGCACACCGTAATCCCAGTACTTGGGAGGCTGAGACAGGAGGATCACAGACAGGTTTGAGGCCAGCCTCAGCAATTTAGCGAGACCGTGTTTCGAAATTCAAGAAAAGAGTTGAGGGGGGGGGAGAAGAGCTGGGGTGAAGGTCAGAGGTAGAATGCTCCTGGGTTCAATCCCCAGTACCAAAAAAAAAAAAATGGGGAGGAAGGAACTTCTTAGGTCATTCTTGCAAGATGAGAAGGGACCGATACAGCATCATCAGCATTATAATTATTATCATTATTATTATTATTATTATTATTATTATTGTGTGTGTGTGTGTGTGTTACTGGGGATTTAACTCAGAGGCATTCTACTTCTAAGCTACACCCCAGCCCTCTTTTATTTATTTTTTTTTTTTGCTTTGTTTTGAAACAGGGTCTTGCTAGGTTGCTGAGAGTCTTGCTACATTGCTGAGGCTATCCTCGAACCTGTGATCCTCCTGTCTCAGCCTCCCACGTCCTGGGATTACAGGCACGTTCCACCATGCCCGGCCAATGCATTAGTTTGAAAACTGGTAAAGAAGGGGAGGGGACCCAATCATCGATTCTGTTTTCCCTACATAATTGCTCCTCGTGGTGACTAAGTCACTGAAAAGGAGGTCTCTCTTTATAAGCGATTTCAACCGACTGTCCTCTCCACAGGGAGACCCCGTTTGCGATGGAGTCTCCATCCCATGATCCAGATGTGTACAGATGAGGAAAGGTGCTGAGGCGGCCAGCTCTGAAGGGGCTGCTCCAGCCAGCGTTCCAGACCCTCTCTGGGTACCTGCAGGCGCTACCCTGGTGACAACTGCCGCCCCCCGCCACTGTGCTCCAAGAACTGAGCCCCAGCCGAGCCAGCACCTACAGCCACCGGGACGAAAGAATTCACACCTTCTTGAACTCACCAAGGTGATCCCCACACTTGGGTCCCAACCCCACAGAGATGGGGTGACCCCCATATCCCAGACCTGGGCCCCAGATCCAAGCCACCGGCTCCTGTAACAGGAACCAACTGGGTGAGGGGGATCCAGATTTCTGCAAGGCGAAATGGAAGGGGCCATTGTTCTAACATTTACTTTTCTCTTCCCAGGGTGAAAATAACAGTAATAAAAATCGGCAGCTGTCTGCTCAGAGGGAAGGGTGATTTCTCCCAGAGGACCTGATCGAATAGCTGTTTTTTTAAAAAATGGAGAAATAAGTGAATCTTTCTCTAAATCTGAATAGCAGCTTTAATTATTCAAAAAGAGAACTCAAGCCGGGCATGGTGGCGCACGCCTGTAATCCCAGTACTTGGGAGGCTGAGACAGGAGGATCTCAGGTTTGAGATCAGCCTCAGCAATTTAGCAAGGCCGTCAGCAACCTAGCAAGACCTTGTTTCAAAATAAAAAATAAAATAGGGCTGGGGGTATAGTTCGGAGGTAGAATGCCCCTCCCTGGGTTCAATCCCCTGTACCACAAAAAAAAAAAAAAAGAAGAAGAGAACTCAAGAACTATAGAGAATACATGCTGTTTGGGGTTTAACAATCATGTTTTCCTGCATTTGAAAATCGTTAGTAAATTTCTCTTAGGCTCCAATAAGCCCACAGCCTCCTCCTTCCTGCCCCGGCCTCACTTGCTCTGTCTGGACAACGCTCCTTCCACGTGGAGGAACTCCAGAGAATAAATTTAAAAACGATAAGACGAGACCGTAACCATTTCATAACCTTTAATGAAATGACGGGTCTTGGCGATGGCTCTTGGTAGTTGATGAAACCATGCGCCCACTCGTTCCTACGCCTCCCGTGCACCCTTGAGCGTGGGCTTCTGAGTAGCCAGGTCTGGGTGGGGTCCAAGAATTTGAATTTGGGATTTTGTTTGTTTGTTTGGGTTTTCTTGGTTGCTGGGATCAACATAGTACTAAAAAAAAAAAAAAATTACCGCACATGCACAGTTCTCCCGCTGAGCTACACCCCCAGCCCCCGAGATTTTTTATTTATTTCTACAAGTTCTCAGAGGATGCTGATGGCCTGATCCAGGGTCCATACTTTAAGACCAAGAAAAGCTGATAGAGATCTTTTTTTTTTTTTTTTTTTGCGGTCCTGGGGATTGAACCCAGGGGCATTCTACCTCCGAGCTATACCCCCAGCCCTAGTTTTTATTCTTTATTTTGAAACAGGGTCTCACTAAGTTGCAGAGGGCCTCACTAAGTAGCTGAGGCTGACCACGAACCTGCCATCCTCCTGTCTCAGCCTCCCAAGTACTGGGATTACAAGCGTGCCCACCACGCCCGGCACAGCTTACATTTTTAAAAAGCCATCCCTTAAATGGAAAACTTTACAAGATTGAATAGGGTTGTTAGAAAAATAAAATAAAATTTTCCTTGAAAGCACAACCTTCCAAAAATAAAAATTTATGAGACAAACCAGGAAATCTTGAACACTGGCTTGATATTTTATGCTGGAGAATTTCTTAAATTCCTTGGTGTGAAATGGTATTGCGATTTTGTCTTTTTAGGGAGTCCTTAGCATTTGGAGACTTGGGGAAGGATTTGCAAATGAAATGATACACCCCAGGTTTGTTGCAAAATCACCAGCGCGGGGAGGAAATGGGGAAGAGAGGACACAAGCCTGCTCGTGTGTCCCCACTGTCATGGCCGAGTGAGGCGTGCCTGGCGGTGTGTAATCCCGGCCTCTCTGCTTTTGCATATGTTTGAAAATTTTCCTTAGAAGGAAACATATAATTATGTAAAGTCTCTGAACCTGTCCTCCGCTTGTAAGCAATGTGGAGATCGCCGTGTCTCCCACTGGAGCTCTGGGATGCACCCAGGGCCAGTCTCTGAGCACGCACAGTGACAGTTAACACCCAAGGATCCCATCAGCCCTGGGCCAAATCCATATGTGTCATTAACTAACATCTCTACAGCCAGCTGCACTTAATAGCTATGGTCACTGAGGCTCAGAGAGGTGAAGGAAGCTGCCCGAGGCCACACAGCTCAGAAGCGATGCAGCTGGCACCTGGCCCCAGGTGTTCTGCGGAGCCTGGACCTCCTCCCCCAACCCCAAGTCCAGTAGAGTGTTCTGAATCAATGCACAGTCCTTTAGGTGCCCGGCACGTAACAGACGTTCAACACGGATCAAAGCAGAGTCCACGAGCTACCATTCCGTATCCCAAATCCTCCTGAGCAAAGATATCGGGTACAAACAGGGCTGCACTGGGATTCTGTCCAAATGAGGTCCAAGCCCAGGGACAGTGGGTCTCGGTGACAGAGACCAGAGGAGGAAGGCACGAGGGGAGGTTGTGGACTGACCTCCTCCTCCTCCTCCTCCTCCTCCTCCTGTCTTTATTTCATTTTATCCATCCATCTATCATCTATCTATCTATCATCTATCTATCTATCTATCTATCTATCTATCTATCTATCATCATCTATCTATCTATCATCTATCTATCTATGTATCTATCTATCTATCATCTATCTATCTATCTATCATCTATCTATCTATCTATCATCTATCTATCTATCTATCTATCATCTATCTATCTATCTATCATCATCTATCTATCTATCATCATCTATCATCTATCATCTATATATCTATCTATCTATCAATCATCTATCTATCTATCTATCTATCATCTATCATCTATCTATCTATCTATCTATCTATCACCTATCTATCTATCTATCTATGTATCTATCTCCTTTCTCTCTCTCTCTCTCTCTCTCTCTTGTATTGGAGATTGAGCCTTACGTGCATTCTACCTCCAAGCTGCACCCCCAGCCCTTTTATTTTTTCTTGGGAAACAGGGTCTCACTAGGTTGCCAAGGCTGTCCTCAAACCTGCGATCTCAGCCTCCCAAGTGCTGGGACTGCAGGTGTGCGCCACCACGCCCGGCTTCATCCAGATGCCTGAGCCATTCACTTGGGGAAAATTCATCAGGCTGCAGGGCATGTGTACTACTGCGGACGTAAAATACACAACTTTTTCTTTCTTATTATTTCTTTTTATCCTGAATTGTTGTAAAATACACCTAACACAAAAAGTACCAGCACAACCGTTTATGCACCCAGTTCCATTGTGGTAAGTATATTTACTTTTTTTTTGTGCAACCAATCAGCAGTAGCCAATCAGCTCCCCCGTCCCCCCAGCGTCTCATCTGTTCTGAGCCGCGTGACAAGTGTGTGGGCTCTAATTTACCACTGCCCCGTGGGTGGGTTGCCTTAGAAGTCAGAATGAAAAAAAAATAGCAAAATATTCAACAGAAAACTGAAAGGACACACGGATCCCCGATTCCAGGAAGCTCATCTAATCCAGGACTCGAAACCACCAAGGAGGTCAAATGCCAAGATTCACACTCTGCCCAAATAAGGAGGGAGCGCGGCCGGCTCGCTCCCGCGGCTTTGATGCCGGACAGTTACGAGGTGCCAAAGCTGCTTTGGTCAAAGGGACGCGGGATGAGAGACTCTTGGGCCCACACTGCAGTGGCGTTTCCCAGGCTGGGTGCCTTGGAACCCTAAGCCCCTGAAATATTTGGGGTCAAGTGGGATCGGGGAAGTTGAGAAGCTCTTTAAACGCAATACCAATGTCACTTCCGTTAGAAGGTGCCACACGGTGTCTGCCCATCGCTAAGATGCAAAACATTCATCAAGGACATCCAAGTTCCTGGCAGATCTTGAAATCCTAAAGCTATTTCCCTGAACCCGGGGCTCCCCTGACAACACCTGGCCACATATTTACCCAGCACAT
>PVJS01017659.1:12354-35981 GCA_004027185.1 Glis glis
TGTGTGTGTGTGTGTGTGTGTGTGTGTGTGTGTGTGGTACTGGTGATTGAACCCAGGGGTATTCTACCTCTGAGCTACACCCCCAGCCCTATTTTATTTTTTATTTTGAAACAGGGCCTCACTAAGTTGCTGAGGCTGGCTGCGAATCTGTGATCCTCCTGTCTCAGCCTCCCAAGTACCGGGATTATAAGCGTGCACCATCACGCCCGGTTACAAAAACCATTTTTAAAAACGGCTGGGGGTGTAGCTTGGAGGTAGAATGCCCCTGAGTTCAATCCCCAGAAACACACACACACACACATAAACACACACACACATGCATGCACACACACACACTACCAATAATTGCTGTAAAATCATCTTGAAGGCCTGCTATTATCTCATTTAATCCCCTCAACAATCCTAGAAGAGACACCATCTCTCCTTCATTACAAACGAGAAAACCGAGGCACGAAGAGGTTAAGGAACTTGCCCATCATTACAGGGCTGGTTTTATGGTGGGATCTGAATAAAAATGCACTTTCAGAGGCCTGTGGGCCTTGCCACCTTTCAGAAGCAGGCAGGGAACTTGAAGACAGAAAGAATTATAGGCACGCCCAGGCCACATCCTGACTCAGCCTTGACAGCTGAAAGCTTCAAGATGATGTAGTTTTACTGTTACAAGGACTTGCTCTGCGCGCACCCAGGGCCTTGAGTTTTCAAAATGTGGGATAGTAACACATAGGCAAAAAGCATCCGGCCGGCATGAGGCGAGGCTCGGGAGGAAGCAGAAACAGCCGTGAGTCGGCAGCGACCGCCCAGCGCACCGTGGCGTGGGATTCCCTGCGTGCAGGGGAAGCCATGCTCCGTCTGCTGTTTTCTGCGGGGACCCTCGCCTTGAGCCTCCACACTGTGACACTGGGGGTTGTCCTGTGCCTCGCAGGAGCGCAGCAGCACCCCTGGCCTCCTTACGCCATGCCAGTAGCCACCGTCCCCCCCGTCATGACAATAAAAAAATGCGTCCAGACATTGCCAGCATCCCCTAGGGGGCCCGACTGGCCGCAGTTGATAACCACAGCTTTAGAGTAGAATCGAGGGCTCGCGTGGGAGAGGGGATTACAGCTGAGGGCCGCCATCGCTCGGACAGACGCCACCTGGAAGGTTAAGTACAGAAGGTGAGACGGTGGAGTGAACACAGGGGACCACAGGCACCTCTGGGAGGCTCTGCGTCTGTCACCGTGTCTGTCCACGTCTCCCACGTCCAGTGTCCTGCATCTGCCCCGAGAGCTAAAAGGGCACCGTCAGGATTGTCACCCAGAACTCATGGACCCTAGGAACAGGTCATGGGTCAAGGGCAGCTGTTGAACTTTTTGGTCTGTTTTGTTTTGGGTGGTACTGTGGATCGAACCCAGGGGCATTCTACCTCCAAGCTACACCCCCAGCCCCATTTCTTCCAAATGAAAAAAAAACAAAACTACAAGGCCCAAAGAGTGAGAATGACTTGCCTAGAGTCACCCAGCAAGTTCCAGGCAGAGCTGGGACTTGTAACCAGAGGCCCTTCCAGAGGCTAAGGAACAAAGTCCATTGCGTCCAAAGAATGAAGCTGAGAGTTGTTGGTAAGGAAGCCGGGCCTGGGACCGTGGCTGACACACGCAAGCGTGCCACACACTGCCCGTGCATATAGTGACAGAACTCTGCTTTCATCAAAACGTTCAAGAGAGCCGGGCGTGGTGGCGCATGCCTGTAATCCCGATTACGTGGGAGGCTGAGTCAGGAGGATTGAAGGTTTGTGGCCAGCCTCGGCAACTTAGCAAGACCCTGTTTCAAAATATAAAAATAAAAATACCGCACAAAATTACCTGCAGGCTATGGGCATAAGGTGTATGTGAAACATAAATGAATTCTGGGGTGAGATTTGGGTGCCATCACCAAGATAGGTCATTATGTACATGTGAATATTCCAACCCCCTAAAAAAAATCCGAAATCTGAAACACTTCTGGTCCCAAGCATTTCAAGTAAGGGATATGTAATCTGTATGAGGCTATTCCCGGTAGTGCTATTCATAAGAAATGGTAGCATGAAGCTCGGCATGGTGGTGCATGCCTATAATCCCAGTACTTGGGAGGCTGATACAGAGGATCACAGGTTCAAGACCAGCCTCAGCAATGGAGTGAGACCCTCAGCAACCTAGCAAGATTCTGTTTCAAAACAAAAAATAAAAAGAGCTGGGGGTATAGCTCAGAGGTAGAATGCACCCAGGTTCCATCCCCACTACCACAAAAAGAAGAAAGAAAGAAAGAGAGAAAGGGTGTCAGCCTGATATATTTTAATAAGGGATTAATTAAGATGTCATATTTTTATAGAACAGAATATTACACAGCAGATAAAAATGCTAAGATGTCAGCCAGGCATGGTGGTGTACATAATTCCAGTACTTGGGAGGCTGAGACAGGAGGATCGCAGGTTCGAGGACAGTCTCAGCAAGTAGTGAGATTCTCATCAACCTAGCAAGACCCTGTTTCCAAATAAAAAATAAAATAGGGTTGGAGGTGTAGCTCAGAGGTAGAATGCCCCTGGGTTCAATCCCCAATCCCCAGTGCCCCCCTACACACAAAAAAAGCTAAGACTACAGATATAGAAAGATGCTGAAAATATGTAATCAGGTAAAAAAAAAAACTAGTTTAAAGAATGCCAATATTTGCCTAAGAAAGGAAAATCTGACTTAGAATACATTTATCACTATTACATATGGAGATGGACAGGAATAAAGCAGAAAGATAGTCTACCTCTAGAGGCAGGGGAATGGCCATAATGACCCTGGTGGTCTCGGACACTGGCCCCTTCTGTGACTCTGTATCGTTCGTGGCATGCTTCACTGGGGGAGGGGAGAAACAGGTACAGTCGTCCCCTGCTATCCACAAGGTCCTAGATCTCCGCAGACACCAAGATTCAAGGATGTGCAAGCCCACGGGGTTTGTGCAGAGCCCGTGCACATCCTCCTGTAGGCTTTAAATCATCGCTGGATTACTTCTAATACTAAACACAACGCGAATGCTATGTAAATAGTTACTATACTGTATGGTTTAGGGAAGAAGGGCAAGAAAAACCTGTACATTTTCAGTGAAGATGCAATTCTCAAGAAATATTTGCGATTCATGGTCGATCGAATTCATAGGTGTGGACCCATAGTACAGAGGGTCACCTGTGTCATCAATGTGACAAGTTCAAGTCTGCAGGAGTGAGAGGCAAGCAAGCCCTGTGACCCTTTCTTAGCCACTCTGGTGAGGATGTGTCCCTGGATCTGATATAAGTCACAGGTGCCTGACCGCCCCCTTCTGCAAGGGGGGGGGGCTTCTTCCTCTATCTTCTGATCACATAGAAGAGGTTCCTTCAGATTCTTGCCTGGCCTTCTCCAAACTCAGTTTCCTCCATTATGTGACCATGGTTAAGTGTGACTCAAGGTCAGAGGTGAAGGTTGGAGAAGCCACTATGAGAAGGACCACTGTGAGAGCCAGACAGGCGTCTCCTGGGCACAGGTGAGCGCCACAAAGACGCCACAGGGACCCTGGGCAAATCACCAACGAGAGTTTGTAACGTTCTGACACGGTTAAGGAAATACAGCAATAATAAAATAGAAGAAGATTCTAATCGCTACTTTGAACCCTAAATAGGAGTTGAGTTTGCAAAAAGAGATGACGCAAAACTAAAATTAGGAATGGGCTTCTCCTTTAGGAAAAGACCACACCACAGGCTTCCTGGTTCTGCCAACTACCAGCTGTGCCACATGGAGCAAGCTCCTTAACGTCTCTGGTCATGTTTGTTATAAAAGACCATCTACTAAAGTTTGCCAGGGGTGAGCACTATGCTAAGTCCTTCATACACATTATCTTATCTAACTCTTCAAACAGGGTAATCCCTTAGGCTCTGGAATGACCGAGATCTTGCTTTGTAGAGTCCTGTCTTTCTTATTGGCAACTTGAACTGTCAAGCAAGTTATTGAGAATCACATTCGTACAATAGGGTGAATAATCAACATGACTCCAAAGGGCTGTTGTGGAAGCTTAATTTTTTTTTATGCGGTACCCGGGAATTGAACCCAGGGGCATTGTACCTCTGAGCTCCACCCCCAGCCCTATTTTTTATTCTTTATTTTGAAACAGGGTCTCACTAAGTTGCGGAGGGCCTCACTAAGTAGCTGAGGCTGGCCACAAACCCGGATCCTCCGGTCTCAGCCTCCCAAGTACTGGGATTACAAGCGTGCGCCACCACGCCCGGCTGAAGCTTAATTTTTAAAATGTCCAGAAAGGCTTCATTCAGCAGGTTGCTTGGCAAAAAATGCTCAACAAACATTAGCTACTCTCCTTGGTCCCATTTTACAGATGGGAAAACTTAAGGTTTGGCTAGGTGAATGTGAATGACTCTTAAATTTTCTTGTGACCTTCTATGATTCTAATGGATTCAAAAATGGACTTGGTTTTCCAGAAAAATCTAATGTCTATCCCATTGTAGATTTTAATTGTGCCAGAAGTCTAAATTCCACCTGCTTAGATTTGAGGCACGGAGGAAAAAGGAAATAATTTTCCACCAAAAAGTAAAACTTCCAGATAATCCTTTCCTCCCAAGTGTCCTTTCCCCTGGACTCCTCCACTGGGTCCTGCCGGGGCGAGACAGAGCAGAGAAATCCCCAGAGCCGGAGCGGCCCGCGTGCAAGGCTGGGTAATTGGCGAGGGGGCTGGGGACAGCTTCATGGAAAACACTACCATAAATGGGCATGTTTGCCTCGATTCCAGCCCTCCCAGGGAAAAGTAATGATAAATCCATAACAAATACCTTGTACGGAATAGCGCGTCTATTTCAGACATGATAATAAAAAAACACGGTGTTTACGAGGCACCCCCCTGAGACTCCTCAAAGGAGGCACAGCCAGTTGCTGATGTGGGCTCTCAGGATGGCAGCCCACCTACGGTCACCGGCCCCAACTAGATCACCACCCCACTAGGAAACAAACAGTGAGTTTTATTTTAAATTTGCAGAAGGTCAGTTTAAGGTTTCTTCAAAGCGATGATAATAAATATTTACTTTGCTGGAAGCATTTGGTCCTAACAGAAACCTGCCTCCAACAAGAAGTTTTGAGCTTCGGTTAAGAAAAAAGATGGTGGGGTCCAGGGTATAAAGTGGGCATCCGTTTACTGGGGGAATGGATTCTACCACTTACTATCTGTGTGACATCGGGCAAGTTACTTAACCTCTCTGAATCTCAGCTGCCTTATATACTAAACAGGCATCGTAATGCCTCCCTTGAGAGGTTGTTACAAGAATTAAATGAGATCGATTAAATTAAACGCTGCTGCCGGCCACGTAAGTGTCCCAGCAGCGGTAGCTATCTTGATTGACACCGAGGAAAGACTGTTTTTCTTGCAATGCTGCTCAATTTCTTTACACACTGCCATCGATGACTCCCAGTTCAGCATCCTCAAGCTCCCTTTCCTTAAACTAATTCCAAAGCAGCATCTTTAAGTAGACCAAACAAATGGGGAAGCCTGCACCAAAGAAAACAAAGCTATGCAAAGCAGTTTATTAACAGTCGGCCCCACTTCCCCCGGCCGGTTCACCATGTCAGCTATCAGTTCTTAACTAAACATCCCTGCTTTGGTCTCTAATTTTTGGCTTCTTGACAAGCGTGGCTTTGAACAGTCCCTTTTTCCATAAGGGGCAAAATCCCCACAGGCATTCTGTGCTGGGAAAACCATACTTTCTCATCCAGCTCCCTTCGTGGGACCTGAGAACCAGTTTTGTGCTGATGGCTGTGCAGGATACCCCAGCGTGATCCTACCTAATGCGCCTGCAGATTGTGGATGCATATGGTGACTTTGAGACTTTGGCATTTACCTGGGAATCTGGGCCCTGAGATCAACCTGGGTGAGACTTTTTTTTTTTATTTGGAGGAGCTGGGTCTGAAAGGAAACTGAGCTGTAATAAAAACCTTATCTCGCCATGACCAGCTTTATCTTCCCGAGGCTATCAACACACATCCCCTAGACTGACAGAAAACACCCGTCTCTGCGGAGCAGTCTCCAAGGGCTTATAACTGATTTAACACTCTCTCAACACAACTTAGTGATGCTTTGAAATCCACGTGGAGCCTGGCGGCGCCTGCCTGTGTGACAGCAAAGGGGGACTTTCCAGGGAAGCTCAGCTGAACTTTTTTGTGTGTCTAGAATAAAGGTTAAAATAAAGCTTGACAGTTAAAGCCGGGCCACCTCATAACAAGAATCATCTGGCGTTCCTGACGTCCCCCTGTCCCAGGGACAGAACCCAGGTCCTCCAGCCTGCTAGGCTAGGCAAGTGCTCTACCAGTGAGCTGCACCCCCCAGCCCCTGATTGCTTTTTTTTTTTTTAGTACAGTTTTCCTGGAGAGTCTAGCAAAACTGGACCTGGAACCAGGCACTGGTGTCTTTAACAAGCACCCCCAAGGAGTCCTCCTTGGAAACCTTGGGAAATACTGGTCTGGGGGGACCTAGGGCGGTCTGGGGGGACAGGGCACCTTGCCACAGTCCTTCTAAGAGGATGACGGCGAGCCCTGGGCTCCCCAGCTCTTGGAGAATGCTCTACAGGACCCTGGAACCCACCACCCAGTGTGCCCCAGCAGGACCACTACTACTTACAGATCTCCCACTGGGGGCTGGCGGAGAGGAAAGTGGATGGAGAGCTCAGATCTGGCACACCTCCCAGGCCGGGGCGTCCAAACCTCCCTGCGCGCCTCGGACACGGGGCTTTATAGACCCCGCGCTGCCCGCGGTGGGAAAGGGGCGTGGCCAGGGGCGGGGCGTGGCTAGGTGGGCGTGGCTATGAGGGGCGGGGCCCGAGCGCGGCCTCGATGGCGCCCTCTGCAGGGCCCCCGCGGAGCTGCACGCACACAGCGCCGGGCGCAGCTGGCTGCGGAGCTCCGGGAGAGGGATGGATGCTCTGGCTGCCTTGCAATGGGGCTGGGGGCGTGCGCCCCGCCCGGGGGTGTCGCCCCGCCTCGGGCCGTCCGCAAGACTCGGGGTCCCTAGAAGAAGGGGTCGCGCAGGCAGCGTCTGCGGGCGCCGCTGAGGATTTCTTCCCGGAGTCAATTCCAGCTGCCTGGGCTTTAACCTCTCCCTGCCCGTGCAGGGGACAGTGCGGATCTGACCTGAGGCTTCCTTCCCTTGTCCCCATTTTATTCGTCCGCCACTGTCTAGGTAGGGTAGGGAAAGGGGATGTTTTGTTTTGTTTTGTTTTTGAACTTTGCAAAGTGCAAGGCAAGAGGTCCTCCCTTCCCCCCTCCCCAGCTCCGACTGCTGGGAATTGTGCAGGAAGGGGAATTTTTTTACTTTTCCCAACTGGTTATCCCCATCTCCACCCACGCGGCCACAACCAACATTAAAATGATGGCGCTTTTGTGACTCCAGCTTCCAGGTGACCTTGGAAAAGTCATTTCATCTCTCTGAGCCGCAGCGCAGCGGAGGAGGCTGCAAAATAGGGGCTGGGGTGGGGCGGGGTCGCTGGGTGATTTGCAAGGTGGTGCCAGGAGCCAAACAGAGGGTGGGAGCGGCACCGGGGCTCGCAAGGTCCCCACTGCCGCTCTGTCCCCAAGAAGCCTTGTAGATCAAGAAGTGGCCTATAATGGGTCTCCCTCTGCACCGCTCTGCCCGGGGTGGGTCCTTGGACCTTGTCTCTTGTCCGACCCTCTCTCCGTCATCTCTCTCGCTCTGGCTCCCTATGCTTCTGTCTCTGTCTCTGTCACTCTGTCTCTCCGTCTCCAGCCCCCTGTCCACTGTCTCTCCCGCAGGTCTCTATCTCTGGTCTCTTCTCTCCCTCCCTCTCCCTCTGATTTCTCCCGGTCCCTTCCTTCTCCTCTCTCGGTCACACGCACACACACACAGGCCATAAAAGGAAGTCGAGGCAGCGCGCTGGCCCTGTACCAGGCTGGGGACGCCCCGCTCCCTGCACGGACCGGCTCCGAGGTTCCCGGGCCGCGCTGGTTCTCCCTCCCCGGGCGCTGGGTGGGAGACAACCCAAAAAGGACAGGCGCGGGCTCCTTCCTGCAGGAATTCCCAGCGATGCATACCAGCCCGGGGCTGCCCGCTCCCCCTGACTAAATATGGTGCCGAGCGGCCTCCAGGCGGGCCAAGCAGGGAAGGGGCCCTTCATCCCGCTGCTGGAAGCAGCTGCCCCAGGTTGGGAGTGGGACCCCTCCAGGGGACCAACCCCCGGGGTCCCGCATGAGTCCCAGCTGCTTCAAGCCAGAGACTTTGACGACCCTGGCCAGGCTCTGTGCTCCGTATTGGCTCCTTTTCCAGCAACCCCACCCTTTGCATCCAGGTCTTCATTCATATCCCCATTTTGCGGGGGAGAGGACTGAGTCCCCAGGGGAACTCGCTGGGACAGTTACGGATCCGTTCTAGCACTTTGGAAGCCATGATTCACTTCCGGGCAGGGGACATTCAAGGGAAATGACCAGGCGAAAGCCAAGTGCGGGGCTCTGAGGTCAGGTGTCAGAGAGCACATCTGCCAGTGCCACTGTCTAGCTGCTTGACTGTGGGCAAGTAATTTCACCTCACTGTGCCTCAGTTTCCCCGCCTGTAAAATGGGACGATCCGTGCCTTTCTGGCTGTGTGTAAGCAGTCCTTGAGATGATGTGAGAGGAACAGGTGGCACCGCTTCCCGTGAGCTCACCTGAGACCAGGTGGGGCTGCACCATCCTGAGACATAGAGGCTGGAGCCAGAGCCGCCAGGCACCTGCTGCAGCCCCCAGCAGCCCTGCAGACAGAGCTCAGCACCGCAGCTGACCCTCTGGTCCCCTCAGCCCTCCACAGCAAGCGCGCTTGGCTTTTACCTTTGGAAACATCTGAGCCCAGCCCCCTCCCTCGGAGGGTGTAAATCGGAGCCAGGAACAGCCAGGATTCCGCTGGCTGTCCAGGGAAGAGAGGGGTAAGCGCTTTTGAAGATGATGAACGAGCAGCTTCCCCGCATACCTTTCCACATCGACACTGTAAAAGGAGTGGAAACTGTCCCGCGGTCAGCAGAGAAGGGGAAGACTGAAGCCAGTGATCACCGTCCCGCCCTGGAAAGACAGCCCCAGCGGCTGTCCTGACGGAACCCGGTGGCCTCAAAGCAAGGACTGGCATTTCTACCGCGGCTTTAATATTGTTGCTTCCCAAGGGGCTGCGGCTGGTTCTTTAAACACCTTGGTTGGTCATTTTGAAAGGAGAATAATTCTAAGTTATTCACGAGTGGAGACTCAGCCTGGTGTGATGGTGCGCACCTGTAGTCCCAGTACTCAGGAGGCTGAGACAGGAGGATCATAGGTTTGAGGCCAGCCTCAGCAACTTAACGAGGCTCTCGGCAACTTAGTGAGACCCTGTTTCTAAATGAAAAAAATAAAATAGGGCTGGGGGTGTAGCTCGGAGGTAGAACGCCCCTGGGTTCAATCTCTAGCACTCCCCTCTCCTCCAAATAAGCGGACTCTATAGCAAACACGCAGTTTCCCTGCATTCTCTCATGTAATCCTTATAATGGTGTCATGTAGGTACAGGGTTCAGCCGAGGTCGCACAGCTAGTTAGTGGTAGAGCAGGGATTCCAACCCCGGCCTGAGTCCATAGTAGATATGTCGGAGTTGTTGTCGTTATTTTTTGAGGTACTGAGGCTTGAACTCAGAGGCATTCTACCTCTGAGCTACACTCTCATCCCTATTTATTTATTTATTTACTGGGGATCATAGCATCATAGTGAGTCCGTGTCATTATGCCTTTGACCAAGTCATAGAATGCACATCGAGCGTGCTCCCTCGTGTAGTTATGGACTTAGGTGACAATGGAGTTTCACCCACCGTAACACACGCACCGCTCTGGTTCATAGAGGAGGAGGCTGTGCATTCCTGGGAGCAGGAGGTGGAGGAGAGCTCTGTACTTCCCATTCAATTTAGCTGTGTGCCTAAAACTGCTCTAAAAAAGAAAATCTTGAGCCTGGTGTGGTGGCGCACGTGTGTAATCCCAGTACTTGGGAGGTTGAGACAGGAGGATCGCAGGTTCGAGGACTGCTTCAACAAAGTAGTGAGACTCTCAGCAACCTAGTGAGACCATGTTTCAAAAAAAAAAAAAAAGTCTAGGCGTGTAGTTCAGAGGTAGAATGCTCCTGGGTTCAATCCCCAGTACTATAAAAAAAAAAAAAAGCCAGGCATTGTGTGTGTACGCTTGTGATCCCAGTACTTGGGAGGCAGAGACAGGAGGATCGCAGGTTGGCAGCCAGCCTCAGCTACTTAGTGAGACCCTATTTCAAAATAAGCAATAAAAAAAATAGGGCTGGGGGTGTAGCTTGGAGGTAGAATGCCCCTAGGTTCTATCCCTAGTTCTGCCAAAAAATTATATATATATATTGCACCTGGCTATAAAAATCTATTTTTAAGGAGGCAGTTTTACCTCATGTTCATTTAAAAAATTTTTTCATGAAGACCACATAGCCCTTGCATAACAGTAGTTACAAAAATCAAATACCAAGTGGCCGGGAATGATGGTCGCCAATTCCTTTAAAGGCCCGTTCTCACACTGTTAATCCTTCACTTACACTTGGCTTTAGGTTGAAAGAACGCATGAGTTTACATAACCATGCAGGCATGCGAGTCATATACAAATGTGTTCTTGCACATAATTATAAAGCCATTAGTTTATTCTATGTAAACATATATGCTAAGCTAAATTTGTCTTCCTCAAAAGCATAGCAGACTTCTCCGAGTCTGCTATGACTTTTTAGATTGCCCAAATTTAAAATTTCTACCTCTCTTAAATCCTTCTTCTAGCCAGGCGTGGTGTAATCCCAGTACTTGGGAGGCTGAGACTGGAGGATCGCAGGTTCGCGGCCAGCCTCAGCATCTTGTGAGGCCCTCCACAAATAGTGAGACCCTGTTTCAAAACAAATCGAGCTGGGGGTGTAGCTCAGAGGTAGAATGCCCCTGGGTTCAATCCCCAGCACCACACACACACACACACACACACACACACACACACACAAATCCTTCTTCTGTTTCAGTTCTCATCTGCTTTTTGTATCAATACAACCACTCCCTTCCCCCCAAAAAAAACCATGTCTCTGGCATTTCTAGAAGACAGCTTCTCCCAACCCCGAGAATCCCACCAGCAAGGTGCTGAGTTCATGGGAACAGCGTGCCGGGGCTCCGTGCTTTTCCTTCCTTATTTGTCTTTTCTTTTCCTGACTGGCTTACCTGTCTCAGCCCATGCACCTTTGTAAGCTACTGGATTATAAAATGACATTGTTGATAAATCCGTAGTACAGAAATTTCAAGAGCAAACTTTGTCAACTTTTTAAGAATATAAAGTCCTCCTTCTTGAATAATCATAAAAATCTCATAGTGTTTTGAAAAATAGATGGTTTTCTCTTTTCCAAATATAAAGTATGGTTTTCAAGCCAACCCTGAGACCCCTAGAGACCGACACAAGTCGCCACCTCTACCACCCTAGGAAGAGTAATCGTGCAAGGTGATATGGCGGAGGCCAAGTGCCCACACATCACACTCCCTCCACACTCCCAACGGCCAAGCTGCTGAGCCCCGCCGGGCCACCTCCAAGCACTCTTCCGTTTCTGGCGTACATCGCTTGATGACAGGACAGCGACACAAACACTGGGGGCACGAAGGTGAGTTGCTTATTGGCTTTTTTTTTAATTAAATGGTACATTGAAAGTATAAAAGTTGCTTAGGCACAAACAAATTACAGAAAACAAACACAAAAGCACTATAGACCACATGTGACAATTCTGTTTAGCTTTCATTCCGATGATTTTATATCAGTATCCAAAATCATAAACTCCAGCATTTTTTCTTAATCTAGTCCTACATGATCGCAATTCCTGAGGTAGACTTAGTGTCCACTGCCAACGTCCTTGGGTATAAACCAAGTCCTCTGGGAAAAGTCAGATATCTATAGTTCCACATATAATAATCAGATATTATAGATTTAAAAATGGAAATGGGCCCTTATAATACCCTCCATATATAATTTTAACCAACAAGGTTTCTCAAAATCTTTTGACTGGTAAAGCTTTTAAAGGGGACCCATTACAATTTCCCAGGGGTTGGGGATGTAAGCTCAGTAGTAGAGCGCTTGCCTAGCGTGAGGCCTTGGGGTCCATTCCAGCACCGCAAACACCATTAAAATAAAAATAAGAATCTTCTGTATTTAGATAAAAATTCTTAATCTGTAAGGAGTGAATACCAACTAGCATCACCAAATATACTCAAAAGTTTCAGTACTTTCCAAAGAGCACAGACTCAACACCCTAAAGCAGAGATCCCAAAGTGGGTGGTACCGCAGCGCCCCACCCCAAGGGTTCTGGAACAACATAGAAATGCATGAAAGACTGCAAATCCGTCATCGCATCTTTTTGCTTATTCGCTTAAAGGTGGCAGATTTCTGGGGGACACTGAGTCACTTTTTTTCTGAAAAGGGGGCGTAAGGTAAGCCAAATAAGTTTGGAAATCCATGCCCTAAAGAGAAGGCCGATTTTGGCAGCACCGTCCTGGGGATCTCCCCTCTGGAGAACACTCAGGCTAAATGTGGTCGGTGTTCAGGCACCAGTGCGGCGTCGCCGTGGAAACACCCTATGGCTTCAGCCAGCTCGAGCTGTCTATTTAATAGCCGTGTTCAGTGAAATGAGTCTGTTGACTCTACACTATAAAACTTCCTTAATAAATATCAAAGTAGTATTTAGAGGTAGCGCTGAAGAGCTCTTACTATTTCCTATCCCAAGAATAAAAACTGATATCTAGTAAGACTTTCAGAGCCCAGGTAGTAATTGCACAACTGAGGGCCACAGAGAGCTTGAACAATGCCATCTATTAAGAGCTACTTTCTGGTATTTACCCCAAAGCCTGTCTCCTCATGCTTATTTCACATTCTTTATGTAATAAAATAAGCTCTTTGTTTTACTTACAGCAAAATTGAAAGAATTATCCCCCCCACCTTTTAATTAAATCTTCCAATAGAAGCCAAAATGGTCTAAGGAAAGAAAAAATACATCATTACCTAGTTTACAAGTTCAACTTTAGGTAGTAGTTCAGATATTTAAGCGTAATTATGAAAAATTTCCTGAAAAATAGCTACTTTTTTAAAAAGTCAAACTTTGCAGAAATTAATCTTGGTTTTACTGGTTTTATGTGATTTACTAAAACATGAGCAGGTTTTCTTACAAATCCACATATTTCCAGGTGAAGAAAATTTAATTAGTGTGCATGTGAAGGAGCAGAGCACATGGTACAGACCTGCAGTTTTTAGAGTACTATACGAAGCACTAAAAAGCCCTTTCATTTTTCACAAACTTTAAGCCCTTTAGAATACTTCCTAAAAACAACGCATTTTCTTTCCAGTTGCATCCAATAGGCCGGATGACAGTTTTTTTAATTCACAAATGCAGTAAACACGAGGGGCTAAGTCTTTTGCAGAAACTCAAATTTCCACAAAATACAGTGGTGCATATTGATAACATTGGAATAATAAATAAGTTATTTAATAATGAGATTTTAAGATAAAAGACCCCAAATGGAAGTGTCATCTCTTCACAGCTTGAGGAACGTGGCTGTCTTCCCCATGAGCGCTGGTCCCCGTCTCCTCTCTCAGGTGATCACCTGCAATGATCAGAAACAAATGTGCGCACTTACTCCAAGTCAAAATAGGCAGAGAGACCTGCATAGATTTTAGGGTGCTGTATGTTTAATATTTTACAAGTTCTGGAGATGGTTTAAGACAATGGAAAAAACATATTTCTTAAACAATATTGAGGATATCAGAAATGTTTAGTACTAGGGGCTCGCTAATTTTTTTTTTTTTTTTTTTTGCGGTACCGGGGATTGAACCCAGGGGCGTTCTACCTCCGCGCTACACCCCCGGCCCTATTTTTTATCCTTTATTTTGAAACCGGGTCTCACGAAGTTGTGGAGGGCCTCACTAAGTAAAGAGAGAGAGACAGGGGGAGAGAGAGAGAGAGAGCGCTGAGGCTGGCCGCGAACCCGGATCCTCCGGTCTCCGCCTCCCAAAGTACTGGGATTACAAGCGTGCGCCACCACGCCCGGCTGGCTAATTATTTAAAAGTGTTTCTTGGCTTTTTTTTAAGTGCATACAGTGCAGCCTGGAGTAAATCCATGTGTAATGAGTTACAAGCCTCTCTCTCACGGGTAAGGAATGAAATTCACTAGAAAAGACAAGGTGTTCAGTCAGCCTGTTGCGGGGTACCAAAGTTCTTTAATTAGAAAACAAACCTTCAAATAGAAACACCTCCCAGCAGCACCCTCTTGTGGCAATAAAAAAAGCAGGCACAGTTCCCATCTTCCTACCAAGATAGTAAAGCTATCCAGAAAACTCTAGAAAATATTTCTAAAAGGAAGACCAAGAAAACAAAGCTCCGTGAGATGCCAGAGGCACCCAGAGCCCGTGAGCACTTCCAGTGCCCGCGACATCAGGACGGGCGCTTCGGCTCAATTTCTGTTGTCACAGTGGTAAAAGACTAGAGGACAAAGCGTTCTAGATTAAAAGCCGCCGCAGAGACTTCTTTTAATCTAGAGAGCAACAAAAATGCAATGAAAAAACTAGACTCCCGAGAATGCAGAGGTCCCCACGCCCGCAAGCACTTTACAACTGATGAGACAGAACCTTTCTTGTGACGATTTTAATAGAAGAAAAAGAATACAAATGCAGACAAGCTATTACAAACACAATTTCAGCACCAAAAACGCACACTCAACACTAACCCTTACGACAGTGTGAGGTGTCACAGTGTTGTCAAGTCCTTGGAGGCGTGAAGCCACTTTCTAGGTCTGAATAACACATGAACATCCCTCAATTTAGACAACTTCGTTGGACAGAACAAAATTAACAATTTCCTTAGAATACAATATTAGGTCTTTTAGAAAAGTGTTACTTGAAAAAAATGAAGTCTGTTAACTTTGTACTTGATGTATATGCAGTAAAGTTGAGCTGATAGAGTATTTATTCTATATTCTAAAAAACTTGTCTTTTATTTATTTATTTATTTATTTTTGTGGTACCGGGGATTGAACCCAGGGGCGTTCTACCTCCGTGCTACACCCCCGGCCCTATTTTTTATACTTTATTTTGAAACCGGGTCTCACGAAGTTGCGGAGGGCCTCACTAAGTAGAGAGAGAGAGAGAGAGAGAGAGACAGGAAGAGAGATAGAGCTGAGGCTGGCCGCGAACCCGGATCCTCCGGTCTCCGCCTCCCAAAGTACTGGGATTACAAGCGTGCGCCACCACGCCCAGCCTAAACTTGTCTTTTATTTAGAGCAAAAACCACTTCACCCGAGAGTACAAGTGCTGCCGGCAGCAGGGCTGATGAACACCTCTGGATGGTGGGTACACCTACATCAACTCTTGATTCTGTTTTCTGCACTTTGAAAGCGCTGATGAGACATGTGCTTTCATCTTGGCACACTTTTAACTTATTTTCAAATAAAAGCAAATTTTGTTTTAGTGTCTTATGTTGCGGCCAGATGAGCTTGTGTAGAGATACAGTGCTGTGGTGTGAAGAATGGTCATTTTATTATTTTCACAACCTTTTCGATGCTGTCAATAAGTTACGCACTTCAGACAGTGAGCTGGAGTTGAGCAAGTGGAGTGCTTCACTGTGCTACTGAAACATGACGCAACCTTTGGCTGACAACTCTTCAAGTCGCTGCACAAAGAGGTCACTGCTGTGCCAGGAAAATAACTTGCAAATCATTGTCCCTGCCCCACAGGTTCACGGTCACCCCGGTCAGCCCGTTTCTGAGCTTCCTGTGGAGCTTTCCACGGAGCAGGCACTCAAAGCTGCTCTACCGGCTTGAGGTCAGTTCTCCGATGTCTCTGGCGCTTGGTATATAAAGGTCTCTCTCTCTCTCCCTCTCTTCCCCCTTCCCTGCCTGCACCCATCCCTGCAGTGTAAGACTGTGACTTTCATCTCAGAACAGCACTTGATTGAGACATACTCTATTACTATTGTCCCACTAGTCACTAGCATGAGTATTAAGGAGATTGATGATAAAAAGCTTAGGAACCAGAAAGGGTTATTTCTCAAGAGGTTATTTTTCCTTACAGTACTAATACCAGTGTCTGGGGTTTCTGTGCTCACAAGTGCTGTTGTATCATCAGTATCCACTGGTGACAGGTGCATACTATCATATATTCTTGGTAAGTATGTAAACTGGTAATGCTTGTGTGGAGGGGAATTAAACAATATGTACTATATTTACTATGTTTTTTAATATGCATACACTTTGAACCAGCAATTCTACTTTAGGTATCCACACAGGAGAAATACTTGCATGTGTAGACAAAGACACAATGTTACATTGCAATAATACAAAAACAAAAAATTACACCAGTAAAGAGTAATTAGAGCTGGGCGTGGTGGCGCATGCTCGTAATCCCAGTACTTGGGAGGCTGATACCGGAGGATCTTGGTTCGCGGCCAGCCTCAGCTACTTATTGAGGCCTCCGCAACTTAGTGAGACCCTGTTTCAAAATAAAGGATAAAAGATAGGGCTGGGGGGTATAGCTCGGAGGTAGAATGCCCCTGAGTTCAATCCTCAGTACCGCAAAAAAAAAAAAAAAAAAGAGTAATTAGAAGCTGGGCATGGTAGCCACTCCTATAATCCCAATATTTGGGAACCTGAGATAGAATTGCAGGTTCCAGGACAGCCTCAGCAACTTAGCAAGACTCTCAGAAACCTAGCAAGACTGTTACAAAACAAAAAATAAAAAGGGTTGGGGCATAGCTCAGTGGTAGAATGCCCCAGGGTTCAACCCCCAGTCCCACATTAAAAAAAAAAGAGTGATTAGAGCAATACTATGGAATACTACAGAAAGAATGAGATCTACACATACTGACAAGTTCAAAAAGCAAATTGTAGGATAATACCTACATAATGGTGCATACTTATTTAAATACAAATCCTGAGGGGTATCCACCAAAACGCTAACAGGGTACCTTTATGGGAGGAAGGAGACCTGGGAAGCAAGGAAGAGGCAGGGAGAGAAGAGGGTTAAAGGGAACTTTACCTTATTTGAAACTTTTAGAGATTTATTCATGAACTTACACAATGTCTTATTTTGCTTTTTCTGCCATATTGGAGGCACTAGTTTCAGCTCCTTACCAATTTCTGAAAAGAGAAATTGGACAACTTCTCCATGATCTTAACTGGAGAAGTTTACAGGAATGGCAATCGGATGGCTGATTCTGCTAACCACTTCCTGCCACACGCCTGCAATGGGGCACTAGCCCCCGAGTCTTGGTTTTCTCAACTGCAAAGTAAGTAGGAGTGATTTCTTTTCCAATGTTCTACCCAGCTCAGAATTCCAAGATACATAAAAGGATAATTTCTAGTCAAGTCAGAAATAATCTCCAAAAGAGGTTACTTTCAGACCTTCAAAGACAATATCTATCTATCAAGGTCAATATCAGCAAAGCAGTTTAGGAAACTACAAAAGGCAATTTGCATTTGAGCTACTTCCTAAAAGCTTATTTCAACATTCGAGAGTGACATTTGTCTGATAATCAGCTTCCTGAGCCCCACCTATAACTGTCCTTCTGAAAAACAGATCCACTTTCTACCACAGTTGGAAACATTGAGCTATAATCCACTCAACGCAAAAATTGAGGCCCTAATGTTAATGAAATCAAACTGACTGAAAGCTCATTTTAAAAGGGAGCATTCCAGAGGGGGAGCGGGGAAAGGGTGCCATTCTAAGAGACTGCTATTTGTAAATAACTATCACTACCCTGAAAATGCAAAGGATACAGGACTTCTCCATCTGTATTCAGCGATTTTGAGGGGGGAAAAAAAAGATAACTGGATAAAAAAAAAAAACTACTTCTGAAGTATACTAAGGACCTGAGCTATTCTAAAGACTATAAATTTACGTGAAAATCAGATTTTCAATACTTCTGTATAGAAACTGCACCTAGGAATTTCCCCTTTTCCCCAGTCATTTCCTCTTTCAAGATTTTCTTTCCAAAAGCATCTTGTTTGTGATGTTAAGTAACATAGGCTAACTGTGTTAGATATACTCAAATTTAAGCTATGGCTCAAAGGCTCAGGAAGAACTCCTTCAAAGATAAAAATGCAATGGGGAAGGGGAGGGGGAGGGACCTCACCAAGTGCTGTGCGCATGCATGTCCCTATCACTCTGCACTTCATTATGATGTGAGATTACAAGGCACCAATAAAAGTATATTAAAAAAAGATAAAAATGCTGCTGGGCATGGTGGGGCATGTTTGCAACCCCAGTACTTGGGAGGTTGAGACAGGAGGATCATAGGTTCAAGACCAGCCTCAGCAACTTAAGGAGGTCCTCAGCAACTTAGTGAGACCCTGTTTCAAAAAAAAGGATGGGGGTATACCTCAGAGGTAGAAGACCCCTGGGCTCAATCCCCAGTACCGCGCACACGCACAAAAGATGAAAACGCATAGGAAGAAAATACACTTGCTAAAGCTAATGAGGAATCTCAGAAGACTCATACCCATCTGCTTTCGTTCATGAGGCTGTCTGTCAAGATTCGGGTTTGGAGGCTGAAGGGAAGACTCTTTCAGAACTGAGTTTCGGATGCCATCCTTAGTTCCACGCAAGAAATGAGCTAAAATTCCATATAAAAGAGGTCTACAGCAGGAAGAAAACAAAAAGTCAATTCACTGCATAAAAAAGAAAAAGCTTAAATCATTTTTCTCTTCAAAAGAATAGCCAAATGATTCACTAGACTTAAAAGGGTTCCATAGCCAGGCGTGGTGGAGCAGGCCTGTAATCCCAGTACTTGGGAGGCTGAGACAGGAGGATTCCAGGTGGAAAAGCCTTAGCAATTTAGGGAGACCCTATGTGAAAAATTACTAAAAAGGTCCAGAGGTGTCGTTTGAAGGTAGAATTCCCTGGGTTCAATCTCCAGTACCAAAAAAAAAAAAAAAAAAAAAGTTGTATGATTATCATCCCACTCGCAAACTATTCATACCTTAAATTTTTTTTTTTTTGGCAGTACTGGGGATTGAACCCAGAGGCATTCTACCTCCAAGCTACACCAGAGCCCTATTTTTTATTCTTATTTTGAAACAGGGTCTCACTAAGTTGCAGAGGGCCTCACTAAGTAGCTAAGGCTGGCTTTGAACCTGCAATCCTCCTGGCTCAGCCTCCCAAGTATTGGGATTACAAGCGTGTGCCACCACGCCCAGCTCATACTCTTACATTTAAGTATCATTTAACTTGAATGATAATTTAAAGCCTAGAGAAAACATGTTAACAACTTAAAATTTAAGCTGAAATAAGACTTCAATCAACCCACAGGAATTCAGCTTTAAACACCAGTATATTTCCCAGTACCTCAAATTGCCTGATAACTGAACAGTTATTAATTCATTAAATGCCTGCTGACTAAGTCGTAGCCCAGAAGAAGGTGTATGTCTAGAGAGCCAGACCAGCTGGGTTCACATCCTGGCTTTGCCGCCTGCCAGCTGTGGGACCTGGGTCAAACTCCTAACCTCCTGTTATGGTTGGATAGAAAGTGTCTCCTAAAGAGCTCATTATTAATATTCAGGGTTGATATAATTGAGTCACGAGGGTTGTAATCTACCTGGGTGGAGCCGCATGGGCTGGTGGGGTGTGGCTGGAGGGGGGGTCCCTGGGGTGCAGCCTTGGGGATTATATATCTATGGTTCCTCCTCCCCCAGCTCGCTCTCGTTTCGGGCCTCTGTGGTGTGAGCACAGCCCATGCGCTCTCCCTCTCTCCGCTTCCTGCCGCCATGCCCTGAGATCCGCGGTCCCCGGCCTCACGTGGACTGAACCCGAAACCCTAAGAAAATAAATGGTCTTTCCTCTAAATTACGTGGTCAATTTTTATATAGCTGCAAGAATGCCGACAGATACAGCTCACATCTTCATAAACGTTTCTTCTTCTATGAATGAGGACGATCACAGTCCCCGTGCCGCGAGGTGCTCGTGCACTAAATGAACTAGTAAACGTCAGGTGTTCAGAACGGTGCCCGGCACACGTTAAATGGCACATACATGTCAGCTGCACAAAAGTGGAGTAAAAACTCAGATTTAAAACTACAGTTCATAAAACACTTTGGATTTTATCCTCATTTTGTGACATCATAATCATTATCTTCAATTTATAAATGTGAAAACCACAGGCGAAAGGAGATTTTCCAGAGAATCAGAAGTAAATGAGGTTTAAGCTTACACTGCCGAGACCTACACTTTTCTGAAAATGTGCCGCCTGGAGATTGGTATCAGCGTCCTTGCACAGATGGAAGCTGCTCGGCTGACGAGACAGAAATGTCCTTTGTTTTCAATCATCCTTGAAATACAATTAGCTGGACTTCCTTTCCGAGCTGTTCACCTACTTATTAGTTGTGACGGTGGGTCCAGTATGATACTCCCTTCAGAACTGGAACCTCCCCTGGCTGAGCTGAACTCATTTCCTGCAATCAGAACCAGGCAGCTGGCTCTTGCTCTTGGGTCGCTGTCTTTGGGGAAGGCAGATGCCTGGGGACACTCAGCAGTCCCACAGAGAGGCAAGCCTCTGAGGCCTCCTGCCAGAACATGGTCATCTGTCTACAAACAGAGCTGTCAGTGTACAGTGCGGTACAGCAGCCTTCCTGCTTGAAATCCCTTTTGTGGTGAACATGTCACAGAACAAGTATTCCACAGATCAAACTTTGGGAACAATTGATTCCCAGATGACAATACTATAGAAAACAACGTTCACTGCTGCTACATCTCCAGTGCCTACAACAGTGTTTGATGCATAGCAGGTCCTCAAATATTTTTAAGTGAACCAATGTTCATCAATAAGAGAATGTACCAGGCCAGGCGTGGTGGCGCACGCTTGTAATCCCCGTACTTGGAAGGCTGACACCGGAGGATCCCGGTTTGCGGTCAGCCTCAGCTACTTCATGAGGCCCTCTGCAATTTAGAGAGACCCTGTTTCAAAATAAAGAATAAAAAATAGGGCTGGGGGTGTAGCTCGGAGGGAGAATGCCCCTGGGTTCAATCCCCAGTACCACCAAAAAAAAAAAAAAAAGAGAGAAAGAGAGCGAGAGAATGTTCCAATCAAGTATGGCACACAGAACACTACAGAGTTGTTTTTTGTTTTGTTTTTTTGGTACTGGGGATTGAACCCAGGGGCATTCTACGTCTGAGTTTATTTATTTTGAAACCGGGTCTTGCACTCCACCTGTCTCAGCCTCCCAAGTACTGGGATTATAGGCATGCACCACCACGCCAGCTGTAGAGTTGTTTAAAAAGGGGAACCGTGGATATGCTAGGGAGGGTGGGAAGAGGAAGGTAACCTTCAAAAGTACCCCTAACATCTATGCAGTTAAAAAGCTCAAAGACGAAGTATAACATTACAAGTCTGAGAGGAAGGGACTCAGAGATATCTGTCTGTTTTATCACTCTGTACTTCTCTGCATGTTGGAAATAACTCATAATCTTAAAAAGAAGATTGATTAATGCTAGAATGAAAAGCAACTTGCAAAAATACAACCCCTTATATGTGTGGAAGAAAATATACACTGACGTGCTTTAAATATACAGCAAATATGTGAGTAAGTTCAAGGGAAAATGTTAACAGTGGTTATCTTTGGGGAGTGACATTACAGTTCGGAGGGCAGATGGGGGCAAAACCTTTTCCTCTTTAATATCTACTCTACATTTACACTCTACATACATCTACACTTTTGGACGAGCAATCATTGCTTTCACTATAACTAAAATTCTAACTACCCTACTAAGAGAGACTTGCCCTGCCCCCTGCAGCCGCCGCTCTCCCTCTCGCCCCGTGGCATCGTCTAGGTGTTTAATCGCAGCGTGGACACAAGCAGTGCGCATGTTACACTCATCCTTGCCTCATGCTTCAACGCTTTCTGTCAGAAAGAGATCGCAACCTGCGCGGCACAGAGCTGGGCGCTGTGGATGCTCGCTAAACACTAACATTGAAAGGGGAGTTGGAAACGGTTACTTTACAAGGTAAATACATGATGGTATGACAATGTTCCACTAGTGCATTACCCCAAAACTGCACTTATTTGGATCAAATTCTAGACTTAAAATGTAGGATAATGGCAATTACCTTCTTTTTTAGTTAGCCTAATATTGCTGCTAAAGTCTTCTACAGTAATTTTCTTTTTGGTTCTGGGATTGAACCCAGGGACAGTCTATCTCCGAACTACACCCCCAGCCCTTTTTATCTTTTTATTTTGAAACAGGGTTTCACTAAGTTGCTGAGGCTGGCCTTGAACCTGTGATCCTCCTGTCTCAGCCTCCCAAGTACTGAGATCACAGGTGTGCGCCACCACACCTGGTGCCTTCTACAGGCATTTAATATTAACATAAAGACTTTAGAGAAAATATAAATCAATGGAACTAGTTAAGAAGTATTTTCTCTGTCAAAATTATGCTGATTTTATATAGATAATAATTTTCTGGGTAACTGAAATTCAATGGCATAAGCATTTTATTGGGTATTTATGTGTATAAAGAGCACTGTGAGATACTATGACAAATAGAAATTAATTTTGCATAGTCTCTTAAGGATTTTCCTGTCTAGCAAAAGAGCAAGCAAACAACTAAAAGAAAAAAATGAAATACATATGAAACAAAAGTATAAATCAAATCTTGCAGAAACACAGAAACTTGAAGGTAAAAGGAAAAGACAAATGTCAAGAAGGAGTAGACATCTGAACAGGGCCAGTAAGATGAAAGGCACTCGCTCCCTCAGCGGCCGAGAGGGAGGAGGAAGGTCCTGGCTTCTAGGCATGACATTGCAAGCGTCTCCAGGAAGCAATGAGCAATGGCGTGGGCAGATCCAGTTAGAGACGGGTGAAAGGCGAGGGTTGAAGCCCACGCCAAGGAGCTGGAGCTTTGTAGGGTACACACCAGAAAGTTATTACATGTTTTTAAACATGCAATAACTGTCTTTTTAAAGACAGCTGGCAGGATAAAATATGAGTTAGAAAAGAGTTGGACTGGAGATAAACTAGTCAACAGGCTCTCGAACAGTCAGCACAGGCGTGAGACTGGATAGGACAGATCGCAGAGGCAGAATGAATGGGACGTGCAAAGGGATTGGTAGAGAGAGGAGAAAGAGCCGAAACTTCCAGGGGACTCTGAGCTTAAGGCCTGCGTGGCTATACTGGGAGGAGAGGAGATGAAAGCAACACATTTGGTTTCTGGACACACTGACTGAGATGCCAGCAGATCTGTGGGCCTACAACCCACAAGACTGGTTATAGTTAAAGCAGAGGGACCAGCATGCAGTCGCTGTTAAAGACTCGAGAGTACTGAGAAAAGGAAGTGGGGAATGAGTAGAAACGAAGTGCAGGACAGGACCTGGGGAGGGTGCAACTGAAAGGAACCCTAAAGGAGTCAGCAAAGAAACAGAGCACCATGAGGTAGACAGGGAGACTAAGACAGTACAGAGTCGTCAGAACAAGTGGCAAAAAGCTGCTTAAGGAAAAGAAGTCAATATTACAAGACGCTGCAGAAACTCAAGTAAAACTGAGTGTCTAAAATTGGCTTGGTGGCGCACGCTTGTAATCCCAGTACTTTGGGAGGCAGAGACCGGAGGATC
>PVJS01017660.1:0-35876 GCA_004027185.1 Glis glis
CCCGGTACCGCAAAAAAAAAAAAAAGGTATAATCTGAGCAAGGTAAAAACCAAATTAGCTAATAATACCATTTGAATCTTAAAATTTTGAAGAAGCCAGGCATGATGGCGCAGGCCTGTAATCCCAGTACTTGGGAGGCTGAGACAAGGAGGATCGCAGGTTTGAGGCCTGCCTCAGCAACTTTAGTGAGACCTTGTTTCAAAAACAAAAAGTGAAAAAGGGTTTGGGGTGTAGCTCAGAGATAGAGTGCCTCTGGTTCAATCCCCAGAATATCTTTCTCTCTCTCTCTCTCTCTCTGTCTCTCTGTCTCTCTCTCCGTGTCTGTCTCTCTCTCTCTCTCTCTCTCTCTCACACACACACACACACACACACACACAAATGTGAAGAGCATATATAAGACAATATTGTTCTTTTTATGTACTCTTATAAGGAAGACATAATAAACAAGACTGTGACTTCTTATCCTTTATTTTTTCAAGGATTTAAAAAGTCTCAGGTTGATTAAAGAACAACCTCTTAAGCAAGACAGGAGGGGGTAAAACACAGCAATAGGCGCAAAAAGATAGTTTTGTTGCTAAGACACCAGGTTTTCTACCGCTGGCTTGCTTCTTTCATCCTAGCTTGTTGCGACTCTCTTGGTTGTCACCTGCCTTAACCAATGCATTTAACCAGGGACTCTGAAGCTTGTGGTTTATCTCCCATCAATTAAATCCACAGCATTTGCAGTCCCTTCTTTACCATTGGCATTCATCAAGAGACCCTTATCATCTCCAGGCTCAACTTCTAGGATAATTTTACTTTAACAACAGAGTATTAATACAACAACAAAAAACCCCACATGACTTTGCACATTATAGTTCAGTACTATTCAGAAACCTACCAAGAATATTCTAAAACTTGGAAGTAAAAAAGAACGCAATGAACTTATCAGAGCACTATGCTGAGCACAGAAAGGAGGGAAGGGGGAGGGAATAGGGTGGGATTAGAGGGAGGGCTAAATGAGCAATGTGTGCATGCATGCTTCTGATACCCTGACACTTATGAAAACGTATAACTACAATGCACCAATAAATGTAATAAATTAAAAAATAAAATAAAAATTAAGAAAAAAAAGAACACAATGAGAATGCATTCAGTTACTCTCTTTTGAAAGCAGGATACTTCTCCCCGTGTTCATGACTTTGCTTTCTTGCTGCTGACTCTGTTTCCAGCTACTAATTTACATATATCAAAATACAGGATGCTTAATCCAATCCCCAGCTCTGAGTGCTTCTTGTGCTTAATGATTTGATTTGGCACTCTTGAGTCTGGATTCTATCTTGTAATAATCCTGATAGGGTGACTCAAGAAGGGTCTGGATGTAAAAAAAAAAAAACCACACAACCCATCTCTGGAGTATTCAGATAAGACTATTCTGTGTACAAGTTCCTATTGACCACAGGGGCTACTGACTGTCAGCTTGGCTGCAGCCAGGAAAATGAGGGCACTGATATTTTACAGAATTTATTTGCATATATACCAGGTTTATGAGATCAGGACAAGTCCTGTTGGAGAGCAGAGAGCGTCTTTCTGAAGAGATGAGAAGGAGATGAGATTTAAAATGTCATTTATTAGAGAGGAAGAACATTCTCTCTTTAATCCTCTTCACTTCACAGGAGAGGGCATTTAAATAAATCCTTGCTCTTGCGAGGCCACATCTCCTCTATTTTAGGCAGAAATAACCAAAGTGTATATCATCATAATTTATTCAATCTCACTTATTTAACTGTTAGCTAGATATTTAGCTCCTTGTTTTGGTTTTCTGGAAAACCATAACCAACACATAAAATTAAACTTAGTTCTTCATATACCCGCTCCAAGTGTCCAAGTTTCTCCCATTCCTATCAAGTGACATCTATCATATTCAGCTTGACATTCAAAATATTTGCAATATGACCTCATACTTTTCGGCCTTCATATCCCAATACCTCGTTAAGTATTTAAACTATTTTCTGATAAGCCTGAATTGCTCAAAATTTCCACATGCACCCCTGCCTTTTCTTTGCATAATTCATTTTTTATTTTCTCACTTGGGATATCTACCTTCAATTTTTTCCTATGACATTTGTGCTTTTTAAGCTCCACTCCTTCCACCAAGAAGCCTCTTCTGATAGTTTCAACCACATTATCGCTTTTTCTTCTACCCATTTTCACTGAATCTTAAAATGTCTTTTGTACTCTTCATGGTATTCTAACTTTTATTATGTCTATACTGGATTATAAACTCCTTCAGAGCATTTCTGATTATTTATTACCCATCTATTTCATAACAAACTGTGCAGTACTTAACAGGCATTCAAATGTTTATTGATTTACATTTGATTTTAATATTAGGTTTACAATATAATCTTTTTTTCCAATATTAAAATTTAGTGGAGGTTTTCATTCTCACAAAAATATGTGTCTTTGGCAATTATACTGAGTTGAATAGCTGATGTGTTTTTTCGTTCCCCAAAGTAAGGGTATTTTAAAATAACAATGAAACCTCCAGTGCAAGTATCATTACTGAGTTGCTTCAGAGATAGGAATTATAATAAGAGGTTTGCCACATAAATTTCAACCTAAGCTGAATTACCAAGAGGCAGCAAAGAACACAAGTTGTCTTCAAAGCTAAATTTTCAGTGCTATTTAGAATTCATATGTCTTTTAAAAATGATATGTTAAGCAACTAATTTTGTCCTGCTACCATATTCAATAATTAATTCAATCCACAGTTTGGTGTGTGCACACATGTGTGCCCAAGTTGAACACACATTATTTTTTAAATCCCACATAATACAATAAAAAAGCTTGTCTTGCATTAATACAAAATTTAATAAGAAACACTCTATTTTTTATAATTTTTTGGAAGTAACACAATTATATAGCTAGCAGGGTTAGAAGGAGTGTTTTTACTTATCGTAATGTATTAAATATGAAGTTATTCATAGAATATTTATTTTTGTGTATAATTCTTTTTTGTTTCTTAAGTAGCTTCATTTTTTAATTTATTTTTTATTTTTTGCTTTATTTGTTACTGGGGATTGAACCCAGGGCCTTTGCATGCTGGGCAAGTGCTCTACCACTAAGCTACATCCCAGCCCTTTTTAACTTATTTTGAGACAGTCTTGTTAAGTTGCCCAGGCTTCAAACTTGTGATTGATCCTTCTGCCTCAGCTTCCTGAGCACCTGGTATTACAAATGTGGGCTACCACACCTGGCTCAGCCTCAGTTTAAAAAGATACAAAATGTAACTCTTAGTTGCTTTTATTTATCATTATGTTTATTATCTTAATATTATACACATTTACTAAAGTTATTATGATTTAGTTATTATTTATGCATTGGTCTATTTCTCACAGATGTTATAAGTCATGAATACACATACGTCAATTTGAGTGTTTCCTGTGGAAAAATATATCTGAGTCCTTAGGATGAACTGAGTGAGAAGTCAAGGCCCTACAAAAGGGAGGAATGAATCCATAGTCGTTTCTTCCAGTCAGCACCTCTCCTGAGATAAGATTTATGCCATTCCATTTCTAACTTAATAGCTATTTTGGTCGTGGGAATGGACGAATATTGTGTCTTTTTCGGTACCCATTACAATTTCTGTGATGAGAACATGGTACAGAAATGTTAATGTTTTATGTTTCTGACAGTAGTAATGTACAATTCTATTTTGACCTTTCCAATATGATACAGATCGATTAGCTGGGCACTTTATTTCTTTGTCTACAACGGTAATAGTCTATTAAGAGAAAGGTCAAAAGGATCAATCAATCAAATTTTCTATTGTGTTGGATAATGGCCCCCTAATTTTGTCTAAAGTAGACACGTGTTCACTATTTAAATACACCCATAAATATGTTCATCTCTGTGCATGAACTCATTATTTTGAATATATCATTATACATTTTTCTACCTAATTATCTGATCTTGTGCTTTTCATTGCCAGCCACAGATTTGGAGTATACAAAAAAAAAGAAAATTGTGGATTTTTTTTTTGTACTAGAGGTTGAACCCAGAGGCACTCTACCTCTGAGCCACACCTCTAGCCCTATTTTATTTTTTTATTTTGAAACAGTCTCACTACATTTCTGAGGCTGGCCTTGAACCTCCTATCCTCCTGTCTCAGCCTCCCAAGTACTGGGATTATAGGCATGTGCCACCTCACCGGGCTAAATTGCGGCTCTTAACTTCTAGCTTTCAGAAATTTGGCATCAACTCCCCACTTTTTTTTTAAGAAAATAGAATAATTTCTCTAGGTATATTGTGCAAAGTAGCACGGTTCCTAGTTGATATTTCAAAACACTGAAAAGTCTTAGTTTCTGCCCTCCCCCACACACACACACATACAAGTTACAAGGTGGCTGAACTGGATATTCCAATGTATAATTTCAAATTATTAATTTGTGATAATGCTTACAAAGAGGAAAGACCAATACAAGTCTCTCTCATTACAAAAACCAACCTACTACTGAATAGTTTAAACTGACGAGTTCTTATTTGTTCCAAACAAAGGTATTTCTGGTTTGAAAGCCAAACATATTTCACCCAAAAAACTCTATTCTTTAAGAGGTATCAAAATCACTGCCGTAAGAATGGGAGAGAGGTCTAATCAGTAGTGTCCCAGGATCTCCTGGCTCACAGCTAAGGAAATCAATTAACAGCAATACAGTGATTAACAGCACGGTAAGCTGGGTTCCTGGAGTCAATAATTTCCATTTTCACCACTGCAGGGATATCATAAAAGAAATACAATTTGTTATCTTGAAGTTAAAATTACCGTTTTTGCCACCTATTGGCAGCTTCAAAGACATTGCAAATCATTGAGGGTCACTGCTTATATAGTTTAGGTGAACATTATACTTTTGATTTCAAGTTTGAACATACTATTTGAGCATTTGGAACAAAAAACATAGGGTGCACTTCTCTCCAAAGTGAGATCAAAAGGTCTAATAAAACCTTACTATTTTTGAAACACTTTGCATGGTTTGAAACACTATAAACAGAAAGAACAGGAATCGTTTCTTTTGTTCCCTATTTATCTTTGCTGTCCATTCAATTTTTCAACATAAGGTACCTTACAGTATTTCCTTAGAGAAAGGAGGAAAAAGAAGAAAGATAATTATAAGCTGACATCTACTTGTGTGCATATGGAGATGGTACAATTAAACACATAAGAAAGATCCATACCTATAACTCTGGAGTCATCTCTTTCTGAATTTTCCCAAGAAGGAATTTGGAAGTTATCTTGATTACTTTGTCTACCACAGATCTACATCCAATGGATATTCAAAACTATATATCCCCTTCTTAACATTTCTACTATCATTGTCTTCTACATTCAACAAACATCTTTCCAGTTCCTATTTAGTGATAGGCACCAAGCTTGAGTGTCATCTTTTATAATTATGGTGCCCATGCCTCAGGCCTTAACCTCACTAATGCTATTCACCACAGTTCCATTACATAATTTTAATGTCTAAATATACAGGATCTGAAGATCTTCCCATGACTTTATGGTTTGAAGCTATAAACATGACTTTCACCACATATTTCTCAAGGAAATGGCCACTAACTCCCACTTCATAGACTCTCCTTTATCTTGCCTGGAGATCACTCTAAGCTACTTAAAATATGCATAAACAGCATGGTCTAGACTACATTGTTTACAAACATTGATCTTTATTCCTGGATTGTTTTTACTTTCTTACTAACTAGCTAATTATATGCAAACTCCCTGGCCTACCAGTCTCCTATGTGCCCTCATAACAACTTGTGTCTACTTTTAGCACTTGATGCATTTCAATTTTTAAGTATACATTTAATTTGAGATAATTGTAGGTACATATACAATGGTAAGAAATAACATAGAGTGACCTCATGTGCATTGTATCCAGTTTCCCTCCACAGTAGCCTCTTACAAAACTGTAGCACAATATTAAAAGCATGCTATGGACATTGATATAATTTACTGATTTGTATCCACATCTATCCAGATTTACTTTCACTCTTTGTGGGTGTGTATTTAGACCCATGCAATTTCATTATATGTTTCAGTTTGTGTGTCTACCACCACCACATCACCAGGAGGGTTCCTCAGGTCACCTTTATACCAATATCCCACTTTCCATTTCCCTAATCACCAAGTGTGCTCCTTACCTAACACCTAGCAACCAAATCTGTTTACTTCTATGTTTTTTCATTTCAAGAATGTTATATCAATGAAATGGTTCAGCTTATAGCCTTTTGTAATTGGCTTTTTTCACTTAGTAATGTAAAAAAATTCAAAGAAGGCATAAAGACAGACATGTCCTACTCATGCATTTGGCTCAATATAGGAAAGATTTATGTTCTCCCCAAATTTATATATAGAATGAGTGAAATTCCTATCAAAATTACAGCAAAATTTTTGTAGCTATAGACAATCTTATTCTAAAATTTACATTAAATGCTATAGGCTCTACCATAGCTAAGCTATTTTTTTAACAGATAAAGATGGTAGAAAGGATCACTCTACCTGGTATAGAGGCTTACTACATAGCTACAATAATCAAAACAGTGTGATAATGGCAGAGGGATAGACTCGTACACCAATGGGACAGAGTAGAGAAGCAAAATTAGATCTACATATGTGTCCAACTTATTTTTAGAAAAGGTCAAAAGAGCCGGATGTGGTGGCGCACGCTTGTAATCCCAGTACTTAGGAGGCTGAGACCGGAGGATCCGGGTTCGCGGCCAGCCTCAGCTCTCTCTCTCTCTGTCTCTGTCTCTGTCTCTGTCTCTCTCCTTAGTGAGGCCCTCCGCAACTTTGTGAGACCCGGTTTCAAAATAAAGTATAAAAAAAATAGGGCCGGGGGTGTAGCGCAGAGGTAGAATGCTTCTGGGTTCAATCCCCGGTACCGCAAAAAAAAAAAAAATATCTATAGACAAAAAAAAAGAAACCTGCTCTAAATTTCGCACATATAAAAATCAAGCCAAAATGGAGATGAACTTAAATGTAAAATATAAAACCATAAATCTTTAGAGAAAAATAGCAGAAAATTTGGAGAATACAAGACTAAAAAAAGTTCTTGGACTTAAATTCACGTATTCCTTCATTCTTAGACTAAATTTAAATTATTTTTAATGTTTTTTCCACTGAATTGCAAGTCATTGATGTAAGGATAGTAAGCAACATAATCATGTTTCTAAAACAGAGTGTTTGCTCATATCTAACCTTCTTGACTGAATTTTTGTCTCCAATCTGTAATCAATATCATAATTCCTTGGCGGCCTACACTATTACTTTATTATTGCTATTATGATCATTATTATTCCCAGTGACTTCTAAACAAACAAACAAACTTCTTGGGAAAACAATGTCACTCGATAGGATTTCCCTCTCTTTGACTGTGGACTAGGTAATAACCCTATGAAGAAATGGATTTTGGTGCTATCATTGACCCAGATCTTTTCAGAAAAAAGTCAGAAGTATCACTTGGCACCATTTTAACATAGATAACCTTATAGTTAGTGGCAAAAGGCACCAAAGTTGCCTGTGGGGACATTTGGAAAGAATGAAGGGGCTAGACAGTTCGAGCTCCCATTGGATGAAAGGAAATGGACAAGCTGGTATACCCCAACAGTCTGCTTTCAACATACTTCCACTAAGGATAGCAATGTTTCTGTCATCTCCCTCCAACAGTCCCCGTGGGTGAACTCTAAGATCTAACCCTGGCTGCTCAGTTGTTATTGACGAAGGTGACCTTCAAATCCTCAAGTGAAGTCTTTGGGCAGAAAGTGTTGCTAACTTGTCTTTAATCGTCAAGTTGAATGATGAATTTTTCTAGATCTTGCCTAACTCTTATCTCCATGTCTTTGTGCACGCTGTTCCTTCTCCCTGGAAATTCCCAGTTTCAACCATCTCTCACCTCTTCCCCATCTATCCAAACCTGTCATCTTTCATGATGCACGTCAAGACCCCATGATGGAAGAGGCCTTTCCTGAAGTCTTCCGATTCAAATAATCTGCCCCTCTGATACCCCGTAACACTCAGTGTTTTGTACACCATAGGCTGCTTGCATTGTGCTGTTTCCACTGTGTTTAACTTCTCCTAATTTGTTTAAGAAACTCCGTAAGATTGGGATTATTGATAAATTTAATCAATATTGAATGTTCAATTTTCTAATGGGATATGTGTGTGTGTGTGTGTACGTGTGTGTGTGTGTGTGTTTATACCCACACACATACATATATACACATGTGCAGTTTTTTAAATTGATATTTTGTTAAATTGATTTTGACAAAAGTTTCCACCAGTAATTTTGATTCACGCATCCAAATGTTTGTTTTTTCTTTAATATAACCATTACTCTATGATGTCATAACACTGTTAAGTTGTTGGAAAGGATTATAACTCTGGGTGTGTGTGTGTGAGTGTGTGTGTGTGGTGTGTAATCTGACTCTAGAAATTTGACCCTAAAAAGCCCAGTAGAACTTGTAGTACATTGAAGACAGTGTTTTGGTAGCTTGGATAAATCATGAAATGTGTGATTTAGCACTTCGCATGATTACTGTGATTCACACATATTTGAATTCATGCTGATGCTCTGTGCTAAATTCAGTTAGATGCCAAGATTCAGAATTTGGGTGCATCCACAATATTTTTCCCTTTTCTGTTTATCTGCTTGTTGTGATTGGTGATTACCAGCAGCTGCTGTGCACATTTGCTGATAATAAGAGATGTTTAGTGCTCTGTTTTCCAGTTTCCCTTGTTTCAAACCCTCCATGATAATCAGCTTATCTGCATTTGGCTTTGAAAGGATAAGATTATCTTTACCCCTGTGAGTTTAGTACTTCCATCATGGATACAAATCCTTATGAGTGGGCACACAGTGATGTTGGCTGGAGAGCAGGCAAGACTGGGCCTCATCCTGGCTCTGTAATAGGAGTCAGGTTCCATCCCTGGGAGGAAATATTTAGAGAGCTTGATCATCCAACGTGCTTGTCTGCATATCCTCATTGTTGACTGGCTCCTGGGGATAGAGGACTGTTTCTTAACAGTGCTTCTGAGGAGAAGGCCCAACCATCAGCCTAAACTCTATAAAGAGGTACCCAGAGACCCATCACATTAGGAGGTCAGAATGAGTGTGATGCTACCAGCAATGTCTCAGAGATGCTCAACAGACATTTTTCTATTTTGTTTTCACAGCTCAGTCACAGTAGGGAATCCAGGCTGGTATATTTGGAAGCAGAGACTGAAAATTCGCATTCTCTGTCTCAGTTTGTGCTCCTACCATGCCTCTTGTATGCCAGGGTAGACAATAGGAAAGAGGCTAAGATAGAATGAGAGCGATGACCTTCGTTCATCTGAAGGACTGCAGCATTTTTAGCACAACTCATATCATTTTGTTAAGCAGAATGAAATGTCATTTTCCCACATTCACCTTTTAACTATTTTTTATATTAAATTATTTTTCCTTCATGAAAATGAGGAGATAGACCAGTAGAGTGGTGGAAGGGGATTGGGGAAGAGAAGAAAGAAGAGAAAGAGGAGGTGTGGGGAAGGAAAAAGACCAAACAATGTTATGTGCATATGTGAATGTGTCTCTATGAATCTCAAGATCATGTATGGAGCGGGAGAGGTGTGGGAAAGGAAACACAGCAAGTGACATTGTGTGCATGTATGAGTGAATCCCTATGTATCTCACTATGATGTACACTTGCCAATAAAGGATTAAGAAAAATAAATAAATTCTTTATGTCAGGGGTATCTCTTCAGTAATCTGGAATACACTAAACACATCTAATACAACCTTTGGTTAACTGTTTTTGTTAACTGTGAGTTTTATTCCACTGGTTTCAGCTGAAAGAAGGATACTTACTGTTTCTCATCAAAGGATTAAATATTGATTCCTAAAATTTGCTGCATGTTAATATTAACTGGGAAGGCTTATCACTCCTGTTACTCATGTCACATGTGATACCAATTAAACTGCATTCTGTGAGTGTGGCCCAGGCATCGACGGGATTTTTTTGAAAGCTTACAGATGATTTCATTAAGTAGCCAAGTTTGAGAGCCAGTGATAAACCAGTCACCCTCAGGTATTCATCTCAAGATAGTCATCTCCTCTGGTTTACTGGGAGACAAACTAGTCTGTTTGCTCATCTCTGGAATGCGTGCACGTGTCTGTTTTCCTTAGTACTCTTTGCTCCTACCTGTTTGTGGTGCTGGCAATGTCATTGTGCTTTTCCTTTTCTGTTAAGGTCAAAGTATATGCAAAATATTTTTTCCGTTAAGGTCAAACTATATACAAAGTATCTTTCCTCAAATTTCCTATTTTCTCCTATTCCAAGTACAGCTCATTAAAACTCATGATGGTTGCTTTGTCCAATGAAATCATTGGGCCCAACAATGATATCCAAATTGCAATAATGAAAATATGTACATACCTTATAAAACTAATAGGGTACAGCGAAAGGAGCTCCAGAGAGATAGTCTAGGATCTGCTCTACAGTACTGAAGTTTTAATGTTGAGATTTTGTAGCATCTTCTTGAATTATGTGTCCTGCTATGGTTTATGTTCACTTACTAGCACCCATTCCATGTATCCAGCAGGATGAAATAAAAATTACGATTTATTTCCAATTTTCTATTATAATTTTAGATTAATAGTAATATGCCTTCATGTTGTGAAGGCATGCACATCCTAGTTTGGAGGGTGAACTTTGGACATATATTCCCAAGACATGACTATCAGTTATCACTTAGGAAATATTGAAGAAAGCTATTTGTACACTTTTCCTTATTTTTATCTTGTGGTTCATTGTTATTTTTGCCATTGTTGTTGAATTTGAAAAATACCCAGTAAATGAATGTTTAAACTATAAGTTCAAACTGTAATCATGTGCATTTATCAAGAAGCAAAGGCCTCCCTTCCACTGCTCCAAAGTTTTACTCTCTTCTGAGATGTAACCTCTGACAACCACTGAACTCAGTGTGAACTGAAAATATAACCATAGACATAAATACACACCCCTATATAATCAAATATATTTGTGTGATTCTGTATGTATAGAACTATATACAGAGTTATTGTATACAACATGTTTTTCTTCTTTATTCTCACAGTCATTCAAAACAGCACACAGCACTTCTGACCTGAGATATGGAGGCAATGGGAGGGGGTGTGAGGGGGGTTCTGCACACTCCAGGTGAACAATTCTGCTACAGACACCCGTTGGGTATCCTCTAAATCCAAACTTGAGATCCCATATGTTGAGGGCTCAATGCACAAGACTGCTCCCTCTCCAGATTCCAGTTGTAAGCACAAGTTGTGGTCTGCACCTATGACTGACAGACTATAAATCAAGGTTCCCACTATCCCCTCCTCAGATTTGGTCAATTTGCTAGAGCAGCTCAAAGAACCCCAGGAAACACATTTTCTAGTATATCATAAAGATATCACATATATCGTTCATATCATTATGAAAGATACAGATGAATAATGAGATTGGAGAAACGAATAAGGCAAGGTATAAGGGAAGGGTCACAGAGCTTCTGTCCTGCCCAGGTCCACCACCCTCCAGGAACCTCAATGTGTTCAGTTATCTAGAAGTTTCTAGAACTGAATCCTTCTGATTTTTTATGGAAGATTAATTATAATTGATTAAATCTCTGTCCATTGGTGATCAACTTAACATTCAGCCCCTCTTCTCTCCCTGGAGGCTGGAGGATTTGGCTGAAAGTCTGAAAGTCCCAACCCTACAATCATGCCTCGGTCTTTTTGGTGACCCCCATCCTGAAGTTATTTAGGGGTTGCCAGCCACCAGCCACATCATTACCTACAAAAGAGAATTTTATCACTCTTTTGATTCCAGGGATCTTAGGAGCTGTGTGCCAGGAAATAAGGACTGAGACCAAATAGATGTTTTATGATTTCAGATTTTGTTTCTTAAGTTGAATAGTTGTATAGACATTGTTCTGAAATTTACTTCTAACAATAGTGAAGACCTTTCCATATCATTAATTGCTTTTTCTCTATTTTATTTTGTGAGGTATAATGACAAACAGTGAAAAGTAGAGGCCATAGTTCAAAGACCTTAGGCAAGCATAACACCTATGTCATCAAACCTCTCATGAAGATACACGATATTTCCACTGCTCAGATTTATATCTCCAAGCAACATGACTTTTAATTACAACATGATATTGGTTTGTATGGATATATTATACTTTTATTATTATCCTGTTGTTAAAAATTTTGCTGTTCCTATTTTCTCCATTGTAAAATTAAAATCAATATCCAAGTGCACATGTTCAAGGACTTTTTCAAGGTAGATACCCAAAAGTACAAATAAATGTTCACTCATTGGACTTGGACATGTTTTGTATTAACAATACTGCCAAATTACCTTAAAGTAAAATTACTTTACTTTGGATGAATGGTCAGTTTTCCTTCAGATTATGGGAACAGGGATCCAGACTGAGGGATTTACTTGGGGTGTGAGCACTGTAGTGGTGTTTAAGTAGAGCTGACTTCTTCCTTATTACCCTTCCATGTTTATTGGGACAATCCAGATTCACATTAAGCTCTGCTTCTCTTTCTCTCCCTGACCCCAATAATCATGAAAGATACCTCCCCTGCTCTGAGTTTAGGTGCTTGCTGAGAGGTAATCACAGTGATACAGCCACTCCTAGACCCATGAGTGGTTGACTTATTTCTCAAGCAGTTCTTCAGTTAAGTACACATATTGTCTTGACTCAGATAACTTAGTTTCTTCTGATCTCAGGATTTAGAATGAACTAAGCAGCTCCTTTGACAAACCTGTTCTCACCTATGCATTGTCACCTGTTATTTTACTTTTTTCCAAATATGATCACATCTGGATTTTTCATCCTCTAGAAAGTCTTCATTTTTGTCAATTTGTGTTACCTTTATTATTTTTTAACATTATTATAAATGCAAAATGAATTTATTTTTGCTAATACAGTGAAATTGAATTAAAAGTAGAAGAGCAGAAGGGATAAATTCATGTGTCTAGTCTATCACGTAGAAGCAGAATTTCTTGCTAAAACTAATAATCATTATACTCTGTTGCTCATTAGTCTTTTCTTTAGCCCACAAAAGGCAAAAATTAAAAGTAAAATTCTCAACATTATTTAATTTAAACTATTTGCTCGAAGTATAAACTACCTAAGAATTTTTGGCACTGTGTTCATATGCATGAAGATGTGTATGAACATATATTTGTTGCAAGTCAGGGAGTAGTTTCAAAGATAGTACCTGATTTAATTATTGGCACAGAGTTGATAATGGATGGTTAATTCCTTGAACAGATTATGAGAATCCACAGTACCTTTCCCTATCTTTTCTAAATTAAAAATAACATCTAGATTCTGAGCAGTATCCATAGACACCAAGCCACTTTTGACCCTAAACTCAATCCAAGATATGAAAAGAAGAAATTACTAATTTATTTGAGTTCCATTAAAGTTGGCTCCAATGGGTTACAAGTTATACCAAACAAATAACCACAGACATAACAGAAAAACAATGGAATTTACTTCAAATGAAAATTTATTTTTTATTTTAAAATTTTATCTCAAAGCAAATGATGCATAAATTTGTTTTTGCAGGAAAATAAGCCTTAATTAAGATCCTTTTAGATATTAGATCCCTCTGGATATTTTAGTATTTTGACTATAGCTAATAAAATACAAATTTTTGTGAGCTTTCTTTTTTCTTTTCTTTTGTGTTTATCTGTACAACTAGTAACATGATTAAAAATGAAGTAAAATTGCTTCCGCTTATACAGTGAAAACCCACAGGACTCCTTCATATGCAGAGCTCTAGACCCAAGACTGCCCGGGGCCTTAACCATGAATGCCCACAGCATAAGATATACAGCCTGATAAATCAGAGCTCATCCTCAATAGCTAGGAAATTTTTGTGACTTTAGAATCATGGCCGGTATTAATAATTTTGTAATTAGATGCAAAGATATTTTAATAATATACAGTACTGTTGCTTATTAATAGGTTTTACATTTTTAAAATGTTTAAAATTTTATGTGAAAACTTTGATAACTATGCTTCAGAAGAAAGCACTGAGGTCTCTAATAGTTATATAAAATGTATTGAAATATAAAAGAGAAAATTTCAAGTCCAAATTAGATTTCTTCATTTGGAATCATTATTTTAAGCATAATAGAAATGTATTTTAGGAACCCGATTTTATATATTTGAAACACATGATTAAGAGTAGTGGTACTTTTATCAAAAAGTGATACTTTAAAAGAACTCTTCATTAAAATAAACCACTTTTTCCCTTGGATTAAGAATGATCTTAAGCCAGGCATGGTGGCGCACACTTGTAATCCCAGTACTTGGGAGGCTGAGACCGGAGGATCACAGGTTCGTGGTCAGCCTCAGCTACTTAGGCCTCCACAACTTAGTGAGATCCTGTTTCAAAGTAAAGAATAAAAAATAGTGCTGGTGGTGTAGCTTGGCAGTAGAATGCCCCTGGGTTCAATCCCCAGTACTGCAAGAAAAAAAAATGACCTTACCAATACAGGTTTTGTTTGTATATGTTTAAAATATTATCTATAAAGAAAAGTCAATATATGATGGATTATTTTGATCTAATCAAAGCAGTTTAACTGGTGAAGAGGAAAACATATGAAGAGCATATAAAGTATGTTTATCTGTAATGAATATGTTTCAAAAGCCAGAATGAAAATTTCGAGTTTCTGTATCAGTTAGTGTAACTTAAGATGCAGTAAGAAATATGTAGATATACCATTTAACAAAATGTTAAGGGCTTAGGCAAAAACCAATATATTTCTCTCTTAACTAAGAGTTCAGAGCAGGTATTAATGGGCAGTGAGAAAAGATGGATTTAGATGTGGTGGGAGTGGGGTAAGGGTGAGGTGGAAGGTGCTAGATCTAGGCAGCCATTTATAGTCCCACAGTAGTAGTAACTCTCACATCTTCTACCCATGGCTTCCATGATCATGCTGGCCAATGCCATTGGAGGGGACAGGAAAGGAGAGAGAGCTTGGGGAGCACATGCCGGTCGCTTTACAGCTAGTCCTGGAGATAGCACACATCACCGTTCATATGACTTTAACTGTAACTTAGTTCTATGGCCATATCAAACGGAAATAAAAGCCGGTATGGTAGTATTGCCTTGCGTCCAGGTGAAAGACAAGTGGAAAGATTTTGGCAGGTGGTTAATAACTTTTGCCACGCAAGCCAGCGTGTGTTACTCATTTCTGTATATAAGTTTGCTTTTTCATGTCCAAGGATCCTAAATATTTTAAGATACTACTTTTTTCCCCTCAGAAACATGGTCAGTTCCTACTTTTTACAAAACTATACAATATGGTTTTAGCAGAGAGCCTCCTTTTACACATGCACAATTCTCTCTCTCTCTCTCTCTCTCTGTATATATATATTTTTTTCTATGTGTGACTCTCTCTGTGTGTTTGTGCATATATATATATATGTGTGTGTATGTGTGTGTAAGACAGAGAGAGAGAGGAGAGAGAGGAGAGAGAGAGAGAGAGAGAGAGAGAGAGAGAGAGAGATTTTTTCCAAGATTTTCTCTTGGAACCAGCAAAAGGAAGAATTTGAAAGCCAAACTTTCTGACCCTAGGGGTACTTGTTTGATATCCTCTTGAACAGCCAGCTCTGCTTTATCATTCTAGGGAAAAACTTGGAAGCAAGTAAGAGTTGCATGAGTGGGAGGAACTGCAGGATGTTGTAGCAGAGAGAAGTAAGCCATTGCCCAATCACTTGTCTTATAAGGAGGAGGATGGTCATGATTCGGATGACTTTCCCCTCTCCTGAAAAAGAGGGTGCTGCTAAAAATGACTGGAGATCAGGAATAACAGAATTCTACTAGGGAATTAGGAGCCCAAGACAAAGTAGAAACAAGAAGAGGATTTCTGTCCTCAGAACCATGGCCTTCTCCAAGACCTGCTCTAAAACTTCACTGTCCCTTGTGAAAGTGAGAATGAAGCACAAGGATATGACTGACCAGTTAGAGTCTCTTAAATCCTTAACAATCTAGGCCTGGATTATCGTTCAAGAATCTTTACACATTTTAAAGAACTGTATTTCCATATTAGTCTCTTCTGCAACTCTTGAAAGTACCATGCCACATGTTTGCAAGATTCTCCTTTTCTATCCACCTTTACCATGCCCCTCCCCCCAATTCCTTTTAGGGGATAATTGCAAATCATTCTTCAGAGACCAATACAGATAATTCCCTGAATATCCTAAACTCAATTAGCTCTCCCCCATAGGGATTGTTCTCTTACAGTCAATACTTTCCCTCTTAAATAGTTGCTACTGTTCTATTGATCTGTTAGATACAGATCCCCTATTAAATTGTAAACTCCATGAGGAAAAGGATTGTAGTATCCACACTGCATTGTCCATGGTATGTGACAATAAATGGTTAATGAGTAAAAAAATGTATAATACCTCTTCCAAGATACTGTGTGCATTATCCATCATTACTGTAGGCCAGTGACACATAGAAAATATATTTTTTTAAATCTTACAGTTGTTGCTGGGCGTGGTGGCACATACCTGTAATCACAGTACTTGGGAGGCTGAGATAGGAGGATCTCAGGTTCATAGCCAATTTAGTGAGGCCAACCACAACTTAGTGAGACTCTGTTTTAAAATAAAAGGTATAGGGCTGGAGATGTAGCTCAGAGGTAGAATATCCTGGGTTCAATCCCTAGTATCCCCCCACGACACACATACACAATTTTATAGTCACTATACTAGTTTTAGAAAATCTTTAGGGCAAACAACTTAAGAAATGCCCCTTCATTGTAAAACAATGTGTTCTATGTTATTCAGCAATTTTATACATTATACTAAAGAGTCTTCCAAATTGTACTGCTAGTATATGTTTTATGCATTTATTGGTGTATTGTAATTATACATCATAGTGAGACTGTTTTAGCCATAAAGGATAACAAGAATATGAAAGGATTAATTCAATTCTATCACTATCATAACTAGAAAAAAAGTAATTTAAAACAAATATTCCATCCCTGGGTCAGGACAGAGAAAGGAGAGAGAGAGAGAGAGAGAGAGAGAGAGAGGAAGAGAGAGAGAGAGAGAGAGAGAGAGAGAGAGGAAGAGAGAGAGAGAGAGAGAGAGAATGAGAATAGAGCCACAAAGGTAAGCTGTTAGGAAAGCACCGTTTTTCAAAGTTATACAAAGATGGCATAACACAATGTTTGAGATCATGGATTTTTAAGCCAGATCATGGGGTTTAAATCTCAGTTCTATTACCTGGGTGGTTTCAGGGGGTTGTTACACCTCTCTCTTCCCCTTATTCCTCATTGGTGGGAAGTTTGGGATAAAATTGTATCTGTTATACGAATTATATTTCTTTTCCTTCCTCCTCTTCCTCTTTTCTGTCTTCATTTTGTTCTTATCATTAGTAATTTTAAGCAGTATTGCATAGAGATGCTATTTTTAGTTTTTGGAAGCATTTACAGAATGCAATTTTCAAAATTATAAAGTAAACTGGTGAAATAAGATTCTACTGATGTGTTAATTGATTCATTATTATTTTGTTATATTATACTCTTGAGTAATGGTCATGTATTACAAAGTTTAAGTTAATTCCATAATTGTATATTTAAAAAGCTACCTTATCTGCTGGACATATGAACAATTGAAACAAAATTAGCATCAAAATGTTTTATTAAGACTATGTTCTTATGCTTTCAAATAGAGCAGTTGAAAAATACTAAATACATTTAATAATACCTTTAGTATCCCAATCAAATTAAGAAGACAGAATCACCAAGCAACACTTTGCATTGTACAATTTAGGTTTTTCCTGACAAATACTGACCAATTCTTCTTGAATCAAATCTATAGCTAGCCTTGCAAAATACAATATTTTTGAGACAAAGAATCTAGTTAAAAAGAAAACTATACATCACAAAAGAAAAGCAACTTCTGGTACTAACCAGAAAATATTATATATGAGATGAGATATGCAACTGTTAAAAGACAATGTTGGGAGCAGGTGTGGGTGGTGCATGCCTGTCGTCCCAGTATTTGGAAGGCTACAGGAGAATTGCAGGTTCAAGGACAGCCACAGCAACTTAGAGAGACTCTCAGCAACCTAGTGAGACCCTATTTCAAAAAAAAAGAAAACAATAAAAAGGGCTGAGGATGTAGCTCCGAGGTAGAATGCCCCTGGGTTCAATCCCCAGTACAAAAAAAAAGACTATTTGCAGCCAAAATCAAAATGAATTACTCTGGACATGAACCATAGTAGAGGAGCTCTGCTCTGATGTGCCTTATATACTGACACTTGGGCCGCTTACATCAGTTGCCTGATTGCCATCATTTGCCTCTTTTGTTATAATTTTACACTGATGTGTTCTGTGGAAACTTTTAATATTATTTTGATATTTTAGAGTTTTCTTGTAAGACTTATGAGTATTGCATGAAATTTGACTATTGTAATTATAACTGAAAAATCAGATGCAATATAACTTAAACTTAGCATCAGTAGCCTAAACATTTGTTACTCACACTGTATAATTTTTAGTCAAGACACCCAGATATAGTTATTCCGTAGATGTGGTCATAGTGATCAATTTATCAGTTCCTTGTATGGAAGGAATATATGATTATCTACAAGATGGGGAGGGGGCACAGGAAGAGAGAGAGAGAGAGAAAGAGAGAGAGGTTTTATGCTCCAGATATGTAAAACATTCTTTCCTGAGAACCAGGGAACAGTAGCTATACTTGGCATAGTAGTTCATAAATACCATTGGAAAACATAATTACTAAGAAAATATGTTAATATTATATTCTTTCCAATTCATCAGCCCTCCTCAAATACAGACACTATTGTTTGTGTCTTCAAGTTAAGACCTAAGATTTTCTTATTAAATCCTGACAACAGAAGTCATATGTTCCACAGCTTCAGCTGTCAACTCTAGGAAGCTGGAACTAGCCACGCTCCCGGATTCCACTCTCCGTGTGTCTCAACTACAGATGGACTTCATTTACTGGCCAAGACATAATCCAGTATTATATTCAAAGCAGATTTGCCACTTATTTGTTATGGCTTTGGGCAAATATGTCTTTATATTTTTACTTTATATTCCCCAAATATATACACATAATGATATTAAATATAATACAATGCCTATTTCACAAAATTCTATGAGGATTAAGTGATCAAATAACGTGAAGTATTTATTTCATGCCTGATAAAGGGTTAGTGCTTAATAATTAAGTATTATTATTAAAGGTATTTTAAACAAGAAAAATACATTCACTTGTCTTTACTAGCATCCTTCCCACAAAATTCATACACCTGAGTCTTAAGTAAAGAGTCTGTACAGTAATAGATTCATATATGTAATGTCTTAAGTAAGTTAAAATTCATACACCTGAGTCTTAAGAAATAGTCTCTAAAGTAATAGATCCATATATGTGATGTTTAGGTAAGTTAAGGGTAATGAAATAAGAATGAATGTAGGCACAATAAAATTTCAGATTGATTTTAAAAATAAGCAGTTTGTATATATTTTAAGAATGTCAATTTTTAAGCAAAAATCAATTTGCTTTTCTATTTTTAAGAGTAACACTTTAAAATATTAACTGTTCTCTTTTGGAAGATTAGGTTGACTCCTATTAAACAGTTTTGAATTCCCTGTAAACTATTTAAATTAGTATTTAATAGGATGATCTCAAATGTATTACATTATAGCTAAGCAAATACACACATTCCCAACATCTTATATATGAACAGAGCATGCAGCTGTCAAGTACTTTTAAAAAGGCAATCAAAATAACTGAGAAATGATTTTTCATGGATGACATAACCCACATGCAAAAATGCATTAGAACATCCTCTGCATATTCCATGGCTTAATGACCAATCTCATCTTCATTCAGCATTTTTCAAGTACTTGTGCTTAACAGGATTGAAGCAATTCTAAAACTATCTTTCAGGCACACACAATATATCTCTCCTAATTCTGAGAGGCATAGGAAATACAAATGTAATATGTAACCAGTGCAAAACATAAGCCCCTTAACCCTGATGTCTCTTCACAACTTCACCGTTGAAATGCACTGCCAATGGAAAATCAGCAAAATGTTTGAAGTCTTTTTGTAGTGAAAGTGCATAAAATCCAAAAGTTATTAAAATTAGATATAGTTAAATACAACAAAGCTGTGTAATAGACAAAAAGAGACATCTTTTCTTATATATCCAATATATATTATATTCAATATATATAATTGAATATATATATTCAATATAATAATATATATAATTCAATATATATAATATATTCAATATATATAATTATATTCAATAATATATTCAATATATATTATTGGGTACAGATAGTATGTTGTTAAAGGTTTTTTTGTTTTATTTATTTTTACCCTTTCTATTTAGGACAGAGACCTTTATCAACCTAGGGATGCTATTTCAGTCAGCATTCTCAGGGATGTGACCCCCCAAAAAATCACAATGACTTAGAAGGAAAATTTATTTGCTCACCGTTCTGGAGATTTCAGAGGTTCAGTCCATGTTAGGCCAGGTGAAGACTGAGAAGCTCAGGGTATGGTGCAGGGAGCAGAGAGAGAAGAGTGGAGAGATATGCTCTCTCTTCAAGGAGGCCTGAAACAGAGAGAGAGCAAGGAGAAGAGGGGCCATATATAATCCACAAGGCTACACCCCCCATGACCTGCCTCGGAAACCAAGCCCTGCCTCCAACATAGCTGCCTTGTCTCCATGAGTTCCATGGTGTCATTCTAAATCCAAACCATAACAGATACTGAAGAGGCAAATGCTACCACAATAACTGGAGCATGATAAAAGTGATTTCCTTGTCCAGTCATTGAAAGTCTCACCTTACACATGCAAAAATTTATTGGAATAAAAAACATCAATTTTTATATTTTGTTTCATTCATAGGTAAGTGTCTTTTGATGACAAAATCAATTTTGCTCCTTATATCAGATTTAAAAATTGTTGCATTTCATAAGCAAATATCACATAAATTCACCCAAGGAGACTAGGAATTTGGAGTCATTTCCTGAAGCCATAATGACTTTTTACTATTTGGTTTGCAGATCTATCATTCAACCAGTCACTTGACTTTCTTTTATGGGGTAGGTTTTAATTGGGGGAAAATTTTTTGAGACTTTGAACATATTGCCTGTAGTTTTAATAAATTGTCAACCAAGCATCATTTTAAACTGGTTTTCATATTTATCTATTAAACTAAGTGATAAGGTAGGATGATCTTAGAATCTTGGAATTTGGGTTTCCTTCTCTTCTAAATAATACTCACCCATTCCCCAACCCCTTTTCTATTTCTGAGTAAAGTAATAACATGAAAATATTCAAGTTGGCAACCTACTTCCCTTCTGATTAGTTCAAAATGGGTTCCCCATCATTATCTTCCCTGTTCAATAATCTGTTTAATTCCAGGATTGTGATAATGATGTTTTCTCTTACGGAGCTATTGTGCCTCTTAATTAATGTTTGCTACATATGTAAAGATCCTTGGATGGTAGATGATATTCTGGTGCCAAGTGAATTATTATTTCATTAAAATTAATGCCAAGATGAAACATAATGTGGAAGGTGATGGCCTGGAAAGTGATTCCTATTACCAAGTGGGAAGGATATATGTGTTTGGCAGCTTTCTAGGTATAGTGTAAGCAGGTGGCCACCAGCAAACTGAAATGCAAAAGAGAAATAGTTCATCCAGGCAAGTTAGATTTTAATTGAATTATTTGCAACATATATAAATTCTGAGGTTTTTTTAGTTTAATTTTTTGTTTGGTGGAGATTTTGATCAAGTATTTTATTAGAGGACAAATAGAAAACACTAAGGAAAAAATTAAGGCTTCAAGTTAGTTTCACCAAAAAATCCTTACAGAGGTAGTATAATGTAGTAAAGGAGCATGAGGCTGGAATCAAAGACAGGCTGAATCTAGATTCCAGTGTCAAAGTCCAGTGTCAGAGTCCAGTTCAGCTGAATCCAGAACTCAGGGTCAAAGTTCCATGACACAGACAACATCTGTCATGTTCACAGCTGGATTCCCAGTATTGGGGCTGGGCGCTGCGCTGCATGCCTGTAATCCTAGTCCTTGGGTGCCTAAAAGGAGGATTCAGGTTTGAGGCCAGCCTCAGCAAAATAGTGAGACCCTCAGCAACTTAGTAACACCCTGTTTCAACATAAAAATAATAAGATATGGGGGGTATAGCTCAAACATAGAATGTCCTAGGTTCAATCTCTAGTACCAAAACAAAAACAAAAACCAAATAATAATATTGGGCATACAGTGGTGGCTCAATAAGTATTTTTATATGAATCAGTGAGTGTAGGATCTTAGTGAAGCTGGGTAATAATGCTACTTAATATAAATATTAATAGAATTATGCTATTATTCTAAACCTGTTATAGTTTCTACATAAGATTAAGAATAAACAAATCTACTGACCTTGTTGAGAGTGGTTTTTGTTTAGTCTCTCTAGTTTGTACTCTTGTCTTTTAGTTTTTACTCAGGTCCAGAACCATCCATAGCATGTGTCTTTGAAACAATAACTAAAGCTTGAAACAGTAAAGATTAATTTGAAAAATGTTAAGTATAAAATTTTAAAACCCACTTTTATTTATTTGAAAGATTTATAAAATACAGCAAAGAATAAAGAGTGCATTGTAAAACAAATCGCAATCCCTCTGCTTAGAGACAATAATCATTGGCATTTTAAATGTATGTCTTTATTTTGTGTAGGTGTAAATACACCTACACAAAAACAGGTTCTTGTTCTGTATTTTCATTTCATATTTGAATCACTAAACATTCTTCAAAACTATTCTTGAGTGTCTACTAACTATACCTCATATTACTACTAAAAATTAATAATTAATTGAAGTTAGCTTTCCAAAGTTTGATTAAAATAAGGAATGAGAGTATGATAAGATGCATGTATTAAAAGCTTTGTGGTCATAGATTTTTATTTTTAATTTATATCACACTTGATAAGGAATTATGATTAAAAGAGTGTTTATAACTTACGGCTCCTGATACAAAGTATGAAATAACCCTCAAGATTGTAAGAATTACACTGCCACCAGCAGTCTGTTTGTACATATGATTATCACTCACTTATATTTCATCTGTTGTGACATCCGTATCCACATTCTTTGCCTATTTTTAGTACTGTGCCTGGTGGTTTTCATTTGATTTATAGTCAGTTGTGTGTAATGTATAGTACAAGCTTTGTATGTAATAAAAACTTCAATTATTTGTCTCATATATCCCCATTTGGGAACATGCCAGTGTAATGGGAGAGAGAAGAGTGACGGTGTGCATGGAAAGGAATAAAGTGGAGGAGTGTTGAGAGGTGGTCTCTGGGGTGGGCACTGAGAACACTAATGGGCCTGGCAGAATCACTGGAGACTGTGAGAACTGTAAAATGAGAAGCTGCTGCGGGATTTTGAGAAGAGGTATCACTTGATCAAACTTAAGTTTTTAAAGGATTACTCTATACTCTGGCTGTTCTCTTGAGAATAGATTGTGCAGTGCGAAGGAAAAGCAGAAAGTATTATGGAAATCAGAGGAGAGAAAACAGAGCCTTTGGACTAGAGGAATAGCAGGAATGGTGGTGAACAGAGGTGAGATTCTGAATATGTTTTTAAAGTTTCACCGAAAGTATAGTTGACAAGACATTCTTATGCGATCCGTTGGCAATTATACATACAAGTGTGGATTTCAGGAGAACATCTGAGCTGGAGATGTAAATCTCAGAATCAGTGGCACAAAGACTGTAGGTAAAGCGCTGGAATGAGACCTCAGAGGGAACACGGGAGGGGAGGAACGTGCTCTGAACTTTGGGCCACTTCCACAGGGAGAGATAAGAAAGAAGAGCCTGGAAAGGGGTGAAAGGTGAGGTATGAGGGAAACCAGAAAAGCAGGGACGGAGGAGAAGAGCCCAACCAAGGGAGACCGATGCTACCACTAGGTCAAGTATGACATTTGAACTACATAGAAGTCAGGGACATAGAATCTGTGGGACAAAAGCCCAATCGGACGGGCTTCAAGAGAGGATGGAAGGGGAGCAGATGAGGATAGAGAAGTCATTCAAGGGTTGTTGCCACAACAGGAAAGCAAAACAGTATGGAAATAGCCATCCGGGAAAGTGTATTCAAAAGAAACTTTCTGTTTTATTTTACACTTTGATTGGGAGATATATAGCATACTTGTAAGCTAATGAAAATGATCCCATAGAGAACACAAATTTGAATGAATGTGTAGGTGAAACAGGAAAGAATTATTAGAGCAAAGTTCTTGAGTAGTAAAGGGAAGATGAAATTCAGTGCACAAGTGGAGAGACTGGTTTTACAGAAGAGCAAGAAAAATTAATCTTTGAGGCATGAAATCAGCTTCGGATGCTGACGGTGTGTAGAAATGTGATAGGAGTGTAGGGGAATTGTGTTCTTGCAGTCTCTGCTCCTCATTTCACCTTGTTCATATGTTTTTCTTAACTAAATATCTTAGTTTTTGATGTAGTAAACATCACCAATATTTTCTGATAGGTTTTGTAGATCTTATATATTTTATTAAATGGCTTCCTTTGCTTGATGTGATTAATATTTTTCCTTATATCTTATTTCATAATTTTTGTGTTTTAAATTTAGTCCTTTCATTCCAACCAGATTGCATTTAGAATAAAAATTATAAAAAGGAGAGAAAAGAGAGATTTTATACTTCAAAATTTGAAGATATATTTGGCAGGGGAAGCTCACCAAGTGCTGTGTACGTGTACATCCCTATCACTCTGAACTTTGTTATGATATATAATTACAATGCACCAATAAAAGTATATCTTAAAAACTAAAAAATTAGATAATAAAAATAAGGATATATTTGGGGATAGTTAACATACTCACATTTTGTATCCTAATAATAAATTGTAGTATATCTTTACATTTACTTTCACTTACCTTTTAAAATAAAGTCCTGCACATATTTTCTAAGTTATTTTAAGTACATAATTATTGGTGTTAAGACTGTAAATTATACACTTTTAAAGCAACATTTTAAATATCTGATTAATGTACCAAACATGGAATAATACATTGAAAAAAAATTATATTTTTTCCAATTACTTTCCTTAAACTGTTCAACCTCTTCTCTTGTTCTTCTTGAATGGCTCCAAAGGTAGAAGCCATCAGTTCAACTTTCAGTCGCAGAAATAAATTTTATTATAACTCATTTTTAGGTATTAAATTGATGGGTCCATTAGAGCCCAACTTAGAATTTACGTCTCCCATCCAGTTGCAGGACTTTCCCTAGCTCAAGGCTGATGTTGGCCTGGGAGACCTGGATTAGAAGATTTTCTCACTGTTCCTTCCTCCTTCCTTGCTTTTCCAACCTCTGCAACTTCTGGGGTCCGTTTCTGCTCCAATGTGTGTGCAACATCAAGGCAAAATTTGTACCAGACAAAGCTAAACATGCAAGAAAGACTTTTCTCAAGACACAGTATAGGGGAGAGAGGCCCAGAACTGCTTCTGAGCTCCATGTTGCTGAAATAAAGGGTGACAGGGTTCTGAAGAACTTGGGGAAGGGAATCTTAGTCCACCAATATTTGCTAATTGGTTTTCTCCAAAGGAAAAGAAACTGACCTTGGGAGAGAGAGAGTTTCAGAACAGGCTTCCATTGAAGTTAGCCCCTTCCCAGGCAGGCCCTCCATGACCTAACTTCCTTCCTCTCAGAAAGGATAGGCCCACCTCTCAGAAACTGGGAGATTAGGGCTCTAGTTTCTTTGATCCTCACATTTAAAAAAAAATAGTCCCCAGGCCCTTGAGAGAGACAGTTCTGGGTTGTGAAACTGGCATGTGGCTTTGAAAAAGATTTACATCTTAAAAGTACAAGGAAACAATTTATACTTACAAGTGTTCTGAATTAAATGCTCTGAGAAAAGGAGATCAGGGGCCTAGTGTTAGGAAGAAGCCTGTCTCAAGTTTATTCAAGATGAGGGGGATGTTGAGGCCCTCTTAGCCAGTGGGTGCACAGTTCCTACTGTCTTCTTTCTTGTGCCTTACCCAAAAAAATTTCAAATAAGAAAATCACCCTTTTCAACTGTACCTTTTGCTATCAGTTTATGCTGTGGTTTAAGCATGTAATTGGTTTGTACACACTGACTTTTGTTCTACTCAAGAAACTTTGTGAAACTCTGTTTTATAATAATTTATTATATATTTTTAAATTTCAAATGTCAATTTTAATTTGTCTTTATATGTACCAATTTTGTATTTTAGTACAAATGCAGAAGCTGTTACCATACTATGTTAGGAGTTATGTGGAATTATCGTGCCAGCAAATCATGAATTTTGTTTCTTTCTGACTTCTATTTCTTTTTTCTCATTTTAAGCAACATTTTACTTTATTTACCATTATTTATTTTTATACTTTTACTGGTGCACTGTTATTATACATCATAGTGAGATTCAAAGTGATACATTCATCCATGCACACATCACTTGGCATGTCTCTACTTTTTCTCCCTTATGATGTTTCCCCCAAGCAATGATGGAATGCATTCTTTTCTGCTGCCTGACTTAAAAGGGAATGCTGCTAAGCTGGGCAAAGGGTCCCATCTCTGTGACCCCAATACTTGGAAGGTTGAGACAGGAGGATTGCAGGTTCGAGACGGGCCTCAGCAACTGAGCGAGACTCTCAGAAGCCTAGTGGGACCCTGTTTCAAAGCAAAAACTCAAAAGTGATAGTGGTGTAGCTCAGAGGAAGAATGCCCTGGGTTCAATCCCCAGTAACCCTCCCCCAAGAAAAAAAGGAATGCTGTTAATATTTCAATTTTACTCTGAAATCTAATGTAATCCTTAGGAAGGATTCTATTGGTTAGAGAAAGATGATACCTATTTATTTTTATTTTACTAAGAGATTTTACCTAAAAAGTGAATTTTATAAAGTTTTCCACCTTTATAGTATGCTTTAAATGTAACTCATAAATCTAAAGTAGAAGAAATTAGCAATTTTGTTGTGTATTTTTTCTTATGGCTTTTTTAAGCATTTAGCATCCCATGATGAGACAGAAACTCATCGATTCTTCTAGTACATTCTAAATGTTATTTTTTACACTTAAATATTTAATGCCTGTAGAATTAACATTGGTGAATGCTGTGTCGTATGAGCCTAGTGATTTTCCTGATTCATAATGTCATCTTGAATTGCCTGTAACATTTGGTGTTATGCTAGCATTTGTTTCTCAGCACTATTCTTTAGAATATGATGATGATCATCATTGACTCTGGTGCCAGAAAAATCAAGTTCAAAATTCAGCTTCTCTATGCTTGGCTCTGTGTCCTTGATGGATATTTTACCTCTCAGTGCCTGGTTCACCTATCTGTAAAATTGAGCTAAGAATACTACTATAATAGAAACGCTCTAAAGATTTCCTCCCAAGATTCACTTCCCCTGTTATTCCATCAAATGCTAAGGAGGTACTGTGGCAAGGGGCCTTCGCTGGTGGAATTAATGTTGCCATCAGCTGACATTAAGCAAAAGGGAGATTATCCTAGATTATCCAGGTGAGCTCAATATAATTACATTTACCCTATAAAGCAGCAGAAGAAGGAAGGTGAATCAATCAGAGACTTTTGGCTGAAGAGGAAGCAGAAGAGAGATGCAGAAGGAAAAGCAAGAGAGATTCCATGGACAACCAGGACTCACCCCACGGTTGCTGCCTTTGACAATGGACAAAGGGGACACACGTCAAGGCATGTGGCAGCCTCTGGACGCTGAGAATGATGCACGGCTGACAGCCAGCAAGGAAATGGTGACTGTCTTTCAACAACAGGGAAATAAATTCAACTAAGGACCCGAATAAGCTTGAAGCTGACTTCTTCCCCAGAGACTCCAGTAGGGAATGCAGCCCTGAAACACCTTGATTTTAGGCTGACAAAACTCCGTTGGACATGTTAGAAACCTACAGAAACTATGAAATAATAAATCTGGGTTGAGGTAAGCCAGCAGCTATGAGGAAATCTGTCGTTAATATAAAATTGGCATCAATATAAAACCAATACAAGGACACAAATCCAAGCATTAGCATGCATATTAAATGGTTCACTTATGTAAGACACTAAGATTAGTATTAACAGGTATTAAGAAATGAACGCTATGATTATGCCACTCCCTATAGTATTCATTCACCCAAATCAGATCCTATTGATTGAAATTTTACAGTACATATTAATATTTGGTATAAAGTATACTCTATGTTTATTCAGCTATCCTTCCTCACTTTGTCAATGCTTTTGTAAATTTCATTAGAAATATCTACAATGTATACTTTTGATTGTATTTTCAAGTTCTATTGATAAAAATTCTAACTTTTGTAATAAGATTATTGTTATTAAATATTTTAGTATATGTAGGTAGGTCTGTTAGTCTAACATCTTTGTGACAAAATGCCTGAAATAATCAACTTATATGGAAGAAAGATTTATTTTGGCCCATAGTTTCAGAGGTTTCAGTGATGGGGTCGCTTGGCCCCATCACTTTGGGCCTGTGGAGAGGCAGAACGTGATGGTGGGAACCTGTGGTGGAACAAAGCTGCTCACCTCATGGTAGCTGAGAAGCAAAGAGAGAGAAGGGAAGGTGAGGTTCTAATGTCCTCTTTAAGGGCACGCCCTCTTTGACTCCCTTCCTTCCACTAGGACCATCTCTCAAAGGTTCCGCCATCTCCCGGTAACACCACAGGCCAGTGACCAAGCCTTTAGCATATAGGCCTTTGAGGGACATTTATGATCCAAACCATAACACTGTGCTCTTTCAGGAATTATTTTTGCTGCTTCTCTTATGTGCATATTTATGTTACTTTAGACTATTTCAGTTTTACCATATACACTTTCATCTTCAAGGACACATATCATTTTTGGTTGCTCCTCATTCTCTGTCCTGTGTACCTGTTATATGTCACTGTGCCAGTATTGAAAAATTGCTCCGGTATTAATTTCCAATAAAATGTAAAAGGCAGTCATTCAGGCAGGGGGAGGTGGCAGCTTTGCCTGTTACTTCAGAGCTCCCCCTCCTCTCTCTGCCCTTTGTTCTAATGATTCACCCATAGTAAGAATATAAAGGAGCCAGGCATGGTAGCGCACACTTGTAATCCCAGTATTTGGGAGGCCAAGACAGGAGGATCCGGGCTCATGGCTAGCCTCATCTACTTAGTGAGGCCCTCCCCAACTTAGTGAGATGCTGTTTCAAAATAAAGAATAAAAAAATAGGGCTGGGGGGGGGAGCTCAGAGGTAGAATGCCCCTGGGTTCAATCCCTAGTACCGCAAAAAAAAAAAAAGAATATAAAGACAATTGAAGCATCTAACTTTAGAAGCATGCAGAGGACTTAGAAGCACCATAGAGGCAGTTAAGGCCTTTATCCCTAAAAATATATATACAAGCAACTAAAATCCCTAAGAACACAGTGACTCTGTCTGACACATTTTAAAACCATAAAGATAGCAAGGGCCTTATGCCTTGCTCTTAAAGATTACACACAAGACGGGTGTGGTGGCGCACGCTTGTCATCCCAGTACTTGGGAGGCGAAGACAGGAGGATCCGGGTTCGCGGCCAGCCTCAGCTACTTAGTGAGGCCCCCTGCAACTTCGTGAGACCCAGTTTCAAAATAAAGTATAAAAATAGAGCCGTGAGTGTAGCTCGGAGGCAAAACGCTCCTGGGTTCAATCCCCAGTATCTCAAAAAAAAAAAAAAAGATTACACACAGCCTCACTGGCTACAGCTAGTGCCTCTGTTTACCTCCTATTCGTTGTGACTACGCCTCAGTATGAGAAAGGTAGACACCATGGGTTACTTCAGTTACTTCAAAGCACCCATAGTTGTTGGGCAACCAATATAGCCCAATACAATGGAGGTTAAAAACAAGGTAGATTATTGACCCCTGCACTTAATAAGGGAACTGTCCTGAGACTAGAAGGTACCACCTGCCTAAGAAATAAGTTACTAGCCTGTTGCCTTGGTAATGCTGATAAGAACATACTAATGTGAGAACGGTATTTAAGGGGCCGGGGTCGGAGGGAGGGGCAGAGTTCCATTTTTGGACTCTCCAGTGTGCACACTGCTTTTCTTCTCTTCCCTTTATTTTCCTACTGACTTTATAATAAAATTTTAAGTTGCAACCGCCGCCTGTTAGTTTTAATTCCTCATTCAGAAAATTTTATCTGAATTGAGGGAAGGAGCCCACAATGCCACTTCCACCATAACAGTTACCACATTATAAATACCCCATATCAATTATATTAATGTTCTCTCATTCTAATGTTTGTCTTTATTTTCCAGATCTTGAGATATTCCTGTAATTTTCATCTACATAACAGATTCTATTTTATGTAGTTTTCATTAAAAGTTGTTAGCAATTTCAGGAAATTTTTATTCTCCTTATAAAAATTTCATACCCTAATAAGATTCTGAGACTCTGTCTCTGCTTTGTTTTTCCAAATATCTTTTCAGTTGAAACTTGAATGTATTGTGTTATATCTCATCTTCCATCTTTTTTTTTTTTTGCGGTACCGGGGGGGTGGGGGGATTGAACGCAGGGGCGTTCTACCTCCACACTACACCCCCGGCCCCTATTTTTTTATACTTTATTTTGAAACTGGGTCTCATGAAGTTGCGGAGGGCCTCACTAAGGAGAGAGAGAGAGAGAGAGAGAGAGAGACAGGGAGAAAGAGAGAGAGAAAGAGAGCTGAGGCTGGCCGCGAACCCGGATCCTCCAGTCTCCGCCTCCCAAAGTACTGGGATTACAAGCGTGCGCCACCATGCCCGGCTTATCTTCCATCTTTTTAAAGTTAGAATTCTTCAACTGTTAACAGTGTACAATTATATTTTTCTACTTATATTAATTGCATTTTTATACTGATTATTTTTCATTGGTTTTATAAAAAATACTCAGTTGCATTTTGTTTATTAATCCTCAAATGGAGAGAGAGCCAGCTTGGCCTAGGTTTGACATAAACAGAATGGGTAAATTATTTCTGCTCTCTGTTGTTTAAAGTTTGTCTAACATGATTCTCTTGAAATTCAAGGGTTTTCTTTTTTCAAGTGATGGGAATTTATTGCTGGATTACTTGAAGCAGGCTGCAGCTCTTTCCTTTTCAGAAACAATGGGTGAGCCACTGTAACCCCCAACTTACCAACACCCCATTGTTTTCTATCTCTTCCCTTCCCTATAGCGAACTCCACATCCTGATGCATAACAGGTCTAGTAGTTTTCATTTCGAAGGCCTCAAATGGAAAACACAGAAATGATAGTATCCTATGCAGTTCCATTCTTAAAGAAAACAAATCCAAACAACAACAAAAAGAACAAAAACACAGAAAGCTGCTCCTGTGAAGTGAATGCATGTATATTTTGTGTGGAAAGAGGAATATATTTCCCTGTGTAGGCTGAGAGGATGGGCATTCTTTGGAAGTGAGTCCAGATTTACCACCATCTCTTTAGTAACTTTCATGCTTTGAGGTGCTGTATCTGCTATGATGGGAGGCACAATCCTTCACCAGTGCCCAGTTTTTCCTTGCTGCATAATTTTTTTTGTCTCTTTCTATATTTTCTGGGGTATATGAATTGGAAGTCAATAGCCCTAACTAGCGATCACTATTTTATATTTTAATAGAGTTTATTTGTTTTTGCTATATATTTCAACAAGACAATCAGTATCAGAAAAATTACACGTGATTCTGGTGATACACGGACTTCTGGCCTTCCCTTTTGAGACTGAAAGTTCACAGCACTATATTCATAGGTGTATGAATTATTTTGTGAAAACAGGGGAAGACCACATCTGGTGACATTTTAAATTCTGATTTTCACATTTTATGTTTTATGACAATCAAATATGCCAATTAATCTTTCCACATATTTTCAAATTGCTTAATCACATAAAGAAGTTTTTTTTTTTTTTGCGGTACTGGGGATTGAACCCAGGGGTGTTCTACCTCCGCGCTACATCCCCGGCCCTATTGTTTTTATACTTTATTTTGAAACCGAGTCTCACGAAGTTGCGGAGGGCCTCACTAGGTAGAGAGAGAGAGAGAGACAGGGAGAGAGAGAGAGAGAGAGAGAGAGAGCTGAGGCTGGCCGCGAACCCTGATCCTCCGGTCCCTGCCTCACAAAGTACTGGGATTACAAGCGTGCACCACCACTCCCGGCCAAAGAAGATATTTTTGAAAAGTATAATCACGCTCTTCAGCTGAGAAGGGTTTTATTGTGATATGTCAGTAATAAACTAGTATAACCTGACAGATAAATAAGAAAAGAGTATATCTAAAGACTATATCTTCTTTTGGTAACTTTTTCCCAATACCATGCAACCATATTGATAGAATTCTACATGTATGCAAACTAGAAGACTAAATGTTATCAAACCCATTTTGAACAATTGACATCAAGATCTCAAATTTTTGACAAAAGAGATTTAAGTAGGTCACAAAGATATTTCTCACCCAGCTTCCCAGCTTTTCTGTTATTGTTTTTCCATCTTATTCTTCTGAAAATAATTGACTTTCATGCATGCATCCTTTTTCATCTTTTTAAAAGCTCAAGGAGGACCTGTGAAAGCTACACACTAGCAAAAAGAAAATGCTTCAAAGGGAAACTGAAGCATGATTTCCAACAGTATTGCAGAGCTGGGAGCTGCTGAAAACAAAAAGGGTGCTTAGACTCAGCAAGCAGAGTGGAGACAGCTCCTCAGGGATTGCCTGGGGGAGATGTAAGCACAGTGCATTGGCTGAGTGACGGCTTTGCACCCAGGTCAAACAAGTGGCTCTCAATGAGCACAAAGCTGCAGGTACTGGACATTCACTTGGCCAGCTTTCCACCCTTTTTATTTATATGGTTACACTCCTGTTTTAGCAGTGTTTGTTTCTCTAAAATCAAAAACAATGGAAGAGAAAAAAATCATAGATCAGATAATTTTAGTGGACGAAACTATTCAGTGCTATCCCCTTCTCTTTCTCAGCTCATAGATAGTCCAGGTGAGAAACAATAGAAATTTCAAATATATACATATATATATACACAAACACATGTACATATACATGGCAATATTATTAGTAATGTGGGAAGTGTGAATCGTAGAGATAATTAGAAGACTAAGTAGATTTTTTTATGCCCATAGGAAATGAACTTCGTATTTTGATAATACTGAGTATATAGGCTTTAAACAACATTCATGTAATGTGGCTCGCTATTTTTTAAGTCATACACTGGAGCAAGGCTTGGTTAGATAATTCTTCTTTTCCTTGTAGCATCAACTCCCTAAGACTAATACAGATGCTCCTTGAATTATGATGGGGTTATATCCTGATAAACCCATGAAAAGTTGAGATATTTTATGTAGAAAATGCACTTAATACAACTATCCTACCAAACATCATAGCTTGGCCTCACCTCTTAGATGTGCTCAGAACACTAACATCAGTTTACAGTTAGGCAAAATCATCTAACACAAAGCCTATTTTATGATGAAGTGTTGAAGCTGGATGTGGTGGCACATACCTGTAATCCCAGTACTTGGGAGGCTGAGACAGGAGGATTGTAGGTTTGAGACCAGCCTCAGCAACTTACACCCTCAGCAACTTGGCAAGACGATGTTTCAAAACAAAAAGTAAACAGGACTGTGGGTGTAGCTCAGAGGTAGAATACTTCTGAGTTCAATTTCCAGTACCACAAAAGCAACAAAAAAAAATCTGTAACTATATACAATTTGTCTTTTATAGCACATAATAGATAAATTTAGGAATATGCATATCAAAATGGAATACAAATCTACAAATACAGTTGACAAAGATTATTTGTAAAATTCCATGACTTTATGAATAAATAAAATGATTCTTGGGAAGAAGTTGCCATGTTCACATGATCGTGAATCTGTGTTTAAGACTGTTTCTAAAATGTGTGTGTGTGTGTGTGTGTGTGTGTGTGTGTGTATGTGTGTGTGTGTGTGAATGGAGATTAACCTAGAGGCATTCTAACTCTGAGCTACAACCCCAGCCCAATTTACTTTTTGTTTTGAAACAGAATCTCACTAAGTTGCTAAGAGTCTTGCTGAATTGCTGTGGTTGTCCTCAAACCTGCGATCCTCCTGTCTCAGCCTCCCAAATACTAGGATTACAGGCATACACCACCAGGCCCAACTTAAAATCAGCTGTAATTTTGATATAAATATTTTAAATGAGAAGCCAGGTCTGGTGGTGCAGGCCTGTAATCCCAGTGCTTGGGAGGCTAGAGGTAGAATGCCCCTGAGTATATCTGCAGGATAAGAATCAAAATGAATTTTTTAAACATCGCCACTTATCTCAAAGTCAGAAAATATTTTAATTATCAGTCAAATATCTCATATAATCTACTAACCACTCTACATTATTCTTCACACAAAAATCCGATGATTAATTCAAAAGGTATTCCATTTCATTACTTACAATGAACCAAAACCTGCTGTACTTTATACATCATTTTTCCCCCTGTGGTACTGGGGATTGAATCCAGGGGCATTCTACCTCTAAGCTGCATTCCCAGCCCTATTTTATTTTTATTTTGAAACAGGGTCTCACTAAGTTGCAGAGGGCCTCACTAAATTGCTGAGGCTGGCTTCAAATCTGCTATCCTCCTATCTCAGCCTCCCAAGTACTGGGATTACAAGCGTACACCACTACGCCAGGCTTCTATCATTTTTATATGATTATTTGTGCTCTTATTTTAATATCTATCTCCCCTACTGAACTAAATATCCAGAAGAATGATGATTTTGTTTTATTGATTGACATCTTCCAAGTGCAAAGTGAATTGATATTTTTCAATAAAAGGTATTCCATAAATAGTTGATGAATACATGAAGAAATACAGTATTATATATATAAAATTTGGCAGGTGCTATTGATGTAACGCTTTTGCCTGAAGTCATGTACGTTTTGCATGTAGCTATAAACAGTTTCCAACTTAACTTGCTTCTTAATTCAGGGTTCTGCATCTGTCTCCCTTTCCTGCCTAAGGGCTTTCTTCAGCAACAAGGGAACTTACTCCCCAGCGTTAGATGCAACACTATACCAGGAGCAGCCCTCAACAGTGCAGAATAACAGCTAACAGGTAAATGCAAGAGTAATCCTGGGGTTCATTTCATGACATTTCTCAGAGGGCCCCCAGGTCACAGCAGGATTGAGTTTAGGTTGTCCTCAGGGATAACTTGCTTATTAATACATTATTGTCTTTTTTCTGTCTTACTTTCCCTACTACTTTGCATATGCTTCTCAGTACTACATTTGGGGAAACCCAAACTCTGGACATGGTGTCGGGGGCGTCCATCGGTCTCTCGGGGCCAGCCAGAGAGAGAGAGGGACGCGAAGCCGATGAGGGAACAGACACCGGACGGTTAGAGAAATAACCATACCTCTAACCGGGAGTCAAGTCTTGGCAAGAACTCGTTTATTAGAGAGCACATCTCTCTTTTATAGTAGAGGCAGTACAGGAAGTTCGCAAGTAGTAGGGTGTGGCACCACGCTCTCCTGGGATCTATCATAGGTAAAGGCACCTGTCGTCTGTGAGTATGGAAGGAGGTAACTACCTATCACAGCCCTCTTGAGGCTACCTCCGGAACTACCTGCGGGACCTCCCCCTGAGGAATTTGCCAGCGCCATCTTTGCCATTAATATGCTGAATTACTGCCACGTGGGAGAGGCCCGGTACTACAGAGCAGGCTTCTGCCAGTCCACCAGGCCCTTTCATGGCACTGGGTAGAGGGCCCAGC